>ML811833.1:15539-30363 GCA_009831015.1 Picea engelmannii | reverse complement strand
GATGCAACCATAAACACAGATATACAGTAATACACGATTTCTATTAATGAAATAAATGTACAGAGACTGTAAAATACAGAGTGAAAGACTCGCTAGAATGGTGGCAGCTTATCTCTGAGAAGAGATGTGACAGCTACTCGCATTCGCAAGAATATGGTTACAATGAGGATCTGGAGGCCTTTTTACAATAATCAGGAATGCCAAAAGTCCTAGACATCCAAAAACCTAACCCTAGGAGATGAAGCGCCAAAAGTCATGTGGGCCCCGTTTGGGTAAGTTGGTGCATCAACTTCCCGAGGTCGTAACTTTTGCATACGATCTCCATTTTAGGCGTGTGATAGCTCGTTGGAAAGGTATTGTTGAGGATATTCATTTAGGGGGCTCAATCATGCCTTCATCTATCATTGAGAACCTAGATCTCAAAAAAACTTCATTTAGGCCCTCAAAATGGCCCCGGAAGTTAAAACCTGCTAAAAATAGTAAATTGCCAAAATTGCCAGAAAATTGTTTTGAGCCATTTGGAAAAGGTGGGTGGCCCCCGATATCCACACAGTGAGTACTAGCACCCAGGATTCCATGGAAGGTGCCACCTACATTATTGAGGAGGAATTCCCAGGGGAATTTCTCCTCTTGGACTCAAGTGTTTCATCTCAGGACACTAACAACAAAGGAGAGGAAGCAACAGAGATGACCATGGCAGAGGACATTGGCATTGGGATGAATGATAGGGGTATCGCACGGGGGGGGGCACCTAGTCTTGGCACGTCCACCACTCTCTGCAATCCCTGAATTTTTCCCTGCTCTTCCTCCTCTCTTCATCCCAGAGCAGCTAGATCTCATATTTGAGATAAGGAGCCAAATGGTAGACCAGCTCCAACGGGACACCCTCATGAGTCAGCAAATCGACATGTTGTATGACACATTCTCGAATGCACCTGCTAACCAGCATTTCTCGACCTGCATGAAGCCTTTCATTCTCCATCCCAGGGACGACCATCGCACCAGATCTTCAAACAACATACCCCCAAGTGATAATGGTTAAATTATGGTTATTTGAAATGGGTTCCTTGTACAATTCTAGCCCCGGATATTTGTACTGGGACGACACATTTTTACAATTTTGTTTTATTTTCTCAGTTGCTAGATTCTCTTAGGCTTCTAGGAAATTTTTGTAAGAACATGAATCCACCACCTGCTATGGTTTCTATTTGGCAGGGCAGATGGTGGATAGCACTTTGGACTAAAAGTATCACAGTCTACCACCTGTTCTGGTTTCTACTAATTTGGTGCAACAGGTGGAAGACTGATGACATGTGGCATTTTTGTACTATAATAGCACAGTAATAGGAAACACCATTTTTTACTTAAAAAAAATCATGGAGACCTGGGAAGTCTCTAAAAATGTTGTTTCTTTTGGTTTGAGAGCGCATGTGTTTCGTGAATATATTCAAGTTGGCCTTAAAAATGAAGAATGGTTTTATACAGATGTTGTCGTACCATTTGGAATAAAAGTTTCAAATATGATAGAGGCATAGATAAGAGAAGAATATTTCCCTTCACCCAGTCGAATTAAACAGTTGAAATATTGTTGGATAGAAAAGATTAAAAATCTAAAAGATAGTGTTCAAACTTGCAGTGAATTCATAACAAAGAGAGAAGATTTATTCAAAAGGATTACAAAAATAGACTTGGCAGGTAGCACTAGAAAATTTGAAGATCCCAAATTACTCTTTAATTAAATGTTTATGACAAAGAAATAATTTGATGAATGCGTGGAAATACTAAAAGGATTATTGGCCAAAAAATTCAATAGTGTAACTGAGTATGGTGAAGAAGAAATTTATAATTGGCTTATTGATTACTCTATAAAAAACCAATACATTGAAGAATCAATCTGTGGTATTTCTCATGATGTAATAAATTTAGAAGGATAATTATTTAATATCAAAATTAGACATGAGATAAATGTTGCACCCATGAAAAATTATATTGAAGATTGGTTTAAAAAATCAATTGATAAGTTAACTGAAGAAGGCCAAGAAATAGTAGTTGGGATAGTTCTGGTAACCATTAGCGAGGAGAATAAAAGAACAATAGCAAGCAAATGAAGAGATAGAGATACCATCATAGTAAGTCCATGTTGATCACATTCTTCTTTCCTTATCATTTGTCATCCAGGTATTCTTCTTCTTTGAATAGAAAGGTATAACCGAAATCTAATAACTTTCTCTTTGTCTTATTTCCATGTCTTCTTTGAATAGAAAGGTATAACCAAAATCTAGTAACAACAAATAAGAAGCAGCTGAAAAGAGATAAAAACAATATAAACAAAATGTGAAAGGAAGATATTAAACTATGCTAATATTTTACTCTACATGCATTGGAATTAAAAGATCATTGTTAATCCTAGCTAACAAGTTAATAGCTATGTGATTTATTGAGTTATATGAAACATAGTTGATATGTGTTATGGTATAGTTGGCAATGGTTAAATGTGATATGGGTGGTGTTGGAGCCGCCTTTGTTTTTTGGCCTGTCACAATTTTCAAATTTGATACTTGAAATCCAAAGTTGATTTTCTTTTTTCTTCCGAGATGATGAGACCTATGAAACCTTGTCACGTAAGCAGTGATGCTTTTCTACTCTCTAAACAAGTCCTCTTTCATAAGAATGTTCGCTCCCTTTTTGTTTTACTTCAGGATCTCGCAAGTCGGATGCTATAACCCATGAATTCACACGTCCAGAGTCACGAAATGGCGAAGTCGTTTTAAAATTTTCACTCAAGATAGTAACCAGGGTAAAATATTTTAACTCGGTGATTAGACATCATCGGGGTTTCGCGCCTCGGCGTTCGCCAAGTTTGAATTTTCATTTTTACAGCTCTGAGAGCCGAGAACACGAGGTTCTTTCGGGCTAACCCTGGTCAAGGATTAAATGAAAAAAGGCTAACCATGATTAAAATCTGTTCTTGGCGTTTCACCACTCGGCACTATCTTTTCGAAAGTTACGGCGTCTAAAACCCCGACTCACGAAGTCGCGATGGAATTATAGCATGATTAATTAATCGCCTAATCTAAGATTTTCTTCCCCTTAATTGAGTCTTAATTATCGCCATCTCGCGGTTTCACAACTCGGCATACTAATCTCCCAGAAACTTGTCTTCAAAGTTCCGAGTTGCAATATGGCGAATAAATTGATTATAAAATTAATGATGCTCCAAATCACAATTACTGTTAATTAAGCCAAAGTCGGTCCTCGTGACCTCGTGAGTTGGGGACTCAAAATGTTAAAAGAAAATACACGAAGTAGTGAACAGCAAGAAATTGATTAACGTTGGTAAGATTCGATAATTTAAGATAAGGCAATATATATCATGTGCCCCGAGGCTTGCACGTTTCCCAAGGTAGCCATCTCTCTCCCTACTTCGATTGACTGTCAAACCGCCAGAAATTTATGACATTTATGGAAAAATAGGGTAGATCCACGCATATAAGATTGGATTTTACGCAATAAATTTGTTTCTAATTACGATTGGACAGGCTTATTTCGAAAAGTACCGAATTTTCAAATATATATAAGAGTTTTCATTTTATTATAACGAACTCATTTTCATAAGCACGCAGAGCTCGTCATTTCCGAGTGAACTAATTTCTGCATATATACGCAGTTCTATCGCAGAAGGGAGAAAACACAAGCTTCAGCTATGGCTCCATGGAAAGCAGTAAAGGCGAATGTCGAGGTCGCAGGACAAGGCTTAGATAATGTCTCTGACACTTCACCCCGGAGTGTCGACTCAGTCCCTAGATGGTCATTTGTTTCAAACATTCTGCAATCGAAGTTGGTGAATTATTCAGACTCAGACGACAATGAAAAGGACGACCTGAACACCAAATACAAGATAGTTGTTCAATTCAGGATGCACAAGGTAGCAATAAGACCACGGTTTCTCCCATATTATGATATGATCCGATGGGCGTTGGATCACATAGACCTACCCACCAGAACTATCATGAACGACCAGCGGGTCACGGTCGGGACTTTTAGGCCAGAGAATATCCAAACCATGTATAAGCTCCCGACGACATATGAATACACGTATGGTGTTGAATTCCTGGAGGAGTTCAAAGAGAAGGAGTGCACAGAATATGATAAAACCATGCTCGGTTTGATAAAGAATTGGGTTTCGTGCTCCGCGAAATTCAGAGCAAATTACCAGGGCATTTATTCAATCGCTTCGTTGGAGCCACAGTATAAGTATGTGGCAATGATGATATGCCGACTATTTGGGAGGGAGGACACATCGCATTTCTTCATTGTGTGGGTACCTCTCATGTTTCGGGTTACAGAAGGTTTCTCGTTTAACTGGGCAAAGATACTCTCAGACAGTTTGGCCAACCGGGTCACAGAGTATCGGGAGCAGAAGGCAAGTGGGAGACCGTCCTCATTTTTCATGTCTGCATATATTATGGATGTGGTATGTTCCATGAAACCATTCCCCTTGATGAGTTGGGCTTAGAATCCAGCCCAATAAAAACCCGTACATGTGTATCACGAGAAGTTGTGGGAAAATAAAGTGGAAAATTTTATATACGAAATTTTCAATTGGGTGATGGTGCCCCTGCATATCGCATTTTTTGGTCACCCACCACCTCATATCTTGTACAGCATCGCTGCAAATCTGAGTGGTATAGCGGACTGGTACGTGGAGGCAGAGTTCTCCTACTTCAGAGTGTTCAGGGTCGTTGTTCCCCCGCTTGCACTACCATTTTTCATCCCCAACAAGCTAGCTTGTCACAAGGTCGCTCGACAAACAGTGATTGGAGGGGTGAGTAAAGAACTCAAATCATATTCAAAGAAGGTGTGGCCATCTTTTCCCATTCGGCTAAATTCTTATTCTTTATTGGATTTTGGGCATGCCAAAGCCGAGGCTGCAGCCCTGGAAGACTTGAATTTGGTCTCCATCGAGTATAAAAAACATGATCCTCAAAAAATCGTGAGAAACCATTTAGCTAATTGTGGGCTAAAGAGGTTTGAACATTATTTTTCACCCCCAGATGACGTTTTTCGAGGGGAGAGGTATTATGAGGAAGTGCTGGCTCGGATCCGATCCTTAGCACCCGAAGATGCAACCTCTGTATTGAAATTTCAAGAACACAGACAAAGTTGTCTCCCCGTTGTGTTGCGAGGAGGGATTTTGGGCGTGTCCGAGATGGAACCGAAGGATACTAAAGGCCCTAAAGATACAGCTCCTGATTCAGGAAAACACCAGGACGAGGGGAAGTAAACAAAGAAGCCCGAAGAAGAAGCACAGACTTCGGATCCGCCAAAGAGAAAGAATCTGGAAGCCGAGACAAAGACCCCAGAATCACCAAAGAAGTAGAACCCGACTGACACCCCAGGAAAATCAGCAAAATAAATTAGGGAACCCATTACTTCTGTCACCCCCTTCCAGTCGGCGCAAGGGAATATCGAAGAGGGATGGATATTTAATGAGGAGTTGAAGCCCATAAGAGCAGAAGAACTTCCTCTGAACGTGTTCTTCTTTGATAAAAAGAGAAAATAAAAGGGAGATTCGACTGCGAAGAAGTTCAAGGTCATGACCGATGAAAAAAATAAAAAGAATGAGCAATTCTCCATGGAGACCGCAGGAACGCTAGGAGCGTATGCATCGGCAAATCAGTTTTCAGTCGGATTGCTAAAAATCCAGCTCAAAAGGAAAAATCACTTGATCAAGACTCTTGAAGCCAGAGTAGCTTCGGCCACAGAAAATGCTAAAGGTCAGGTGAGTGGGGAGATAGAATTGGCCCGACTAGCAGATAAAAATGAAATAGAAGTGCTCAAAACCAAGCTGGAACAAGCACATCTAGTGGTCTGAGACGGTCGGATACAAGTGGAACAATAGAGGACTATGATTGTAGAGTTATAGTCTCAGGTAGAGATCGTTGAGAGCAGGATGATCGACATCGAGGGTTTTAAATCTCGAGTGATCGAGATTCGAAACAAGGTCTTTTCTGCACAACAGAGTTTGCTCGCCAAAGTGGGAGCGATCCGAGAAAATTGTCTGTTGATGCATCAGGTTTCCGAGAACCTGACTATGAGAGAGAGGGATGCAGAAGCGGCTTGGGTTGCCTTCCAGGAGGCGGTGATAGCCACGAACAATAGGGTTTTGACAGGTTCTCTCGGACTCGCCATCCTAGAAAAAACTAGAGGTAACATTTTTTTGAAGGATTGGGAGCATAACATTGCCCTGGGCAAGGAACAAGCCCAAAAGGTAACCAATTCATTAGAAGAAACCTTCAATTCTATAGATGGCGAGCTATTGGGTATGGACAGTGGAGGTGATGCAGAAACATTGATGCAAATGAATGTAAAACAGATCTCGCTTGATCTGAAAGAGAAGGATGAGAGAGATTCGGTCGATATCCCTCAGATAGATAGGGTGGACATGGCCCGAGTTGACAAGCACTTGATCCAGCCCATCGCGCAGCTAAGTGCCCTCGACATCATCAATGCACAAATGGGGGACAAGCTACAACAGTTAGCCCTAGAATGTTACTTCGTCGAGGCCAGCTGTCAAGCAGAACCTTCATGGCTCGTATCTCAACTTGTGGAAAGATGTATCACCTGCACCGAATCCGCACGAAGGCGATCACCTGGCATTAAGTGAAGACAGATTAGGGGATATGGAGCGATTTCTCTCTCCTCTGTCATAACTAAAATTTTTGCGACTATTGAGATTCTACCTGCTTTGCAGAAATTGTATAAATATACCCCAGAGAGAAATAACCAGGGCTGGACACTTTGAGATTTTGTATTAGAGTTTTTGCATTGAGATTTAATACAAGCAGATCCGAGATTCTCAATTCCGTCACTTTTGTATTACAAGTTTGCTTTCTTGTTCCTCATTTTTCAATTTCAATTCATATTCATAATTGATGTGCTTCATTATACTTTAGTACAACCACTACTATAACGAATAAATTTTGGGTTTTCTGTAATTTGTTTATTGCCTTTCCTCTGCACCATCTATCAGTTGTGTAAGACCAATCTACAGTTTCAGAATTATACATGTATTTTTTGTTACATCGGTTATTTTCTTACATATTTTCTTCTCCCGTTTACTTCGTGAGATTTTCCCCTGGTAGGAACCTGACACTGTAAACGGCTCTATGTTTTTCTCCCATCCCACCCCTTTATTTAAATACAGTATAGTTACAGGAATGAGCCTTAGATTTGCATCCATTGTTAATTCTGCAACCATAAACTCTCTTTTATAAGACTAAACTGAGACAACACTCAACCTTTCTTTAAAGTTCTCTTACCTGTGTTGTTCCCCCATGACAGTTCCCACACCAACTCAACCTAACGTTGAACCTGGATTATTGAACAAAACGCACATCACCTTAAACCTTTTCAACACTATCCTTAAAACAACAACTAATCGGGCCGAACTTGAACAATCATGGGCAGCCATTGAACAAGACATAAATATTCAGGAGCAGTTCGAAGCCAAACAACCCCAACGAAGAAATCCCCCTTAGATTCTTTCTCTGAGGTTGACACTTTCCCTTCTCCATATCCTAACCACTTTTGGATGCCTCGACATTGTACTTTTGAGCCTTAAGTATAAACTCAGGAACAACATCTTGCTGGCACCGTTGCCAGGGAACGAAGTTACGAAATCTTTTTCCCTGGGAAAACAACATTTGATCTTCGTTGAAAGTGTTACCCTTTGATAGTGAACAAATAGTACACACCTTTTAAGGCTTTTTATCTTTGACTTGGTGACTCCACGAAGAAAGAAACTGGCATTCAGTCGAAGGAATACCAGACAGAACCCAGATGGTGAGCTGATTACGCTAGTTATCGATCCTAAAAAAATTCTAAAGGCGAGAGGCTCTTTTAAGCCAACCACTGCAGTTTACCAGCTTGAAATCCCAACAATGAAGGTCGAGAGTCCTTCCAAACCCCTGACCTCATTCAATCCTTACTTTGATGCTAAACATTCAATGCCCTGTACTGAAATTGGGAGTGAGATTCATCCAACAGTCCCCTTGATACAGAGGGGAAAGGGCCCTTTTGAAGGTTCGTCGGCTTTTAAAACACCACCTTATCTTCAGTTGAATTTCCCGACTTCTCCAAATCCTGAAGAGTGTGTTACACACTCATTTCTCACACCCGTCGGTTTTCCCGATTCCATCTCTTGCAAGTCCGAGAAATCGACTCTTCACGTTCCTTATCCTTCCTCATCAGAGTCTCCTCTTAGCGAAGAAAATAGAAATCCCCTTTTATTTTTTGAAAACCCCCTTTATAACTTTCCACAAACAACGATGGCAGCCGCTGGAGGAGGAGGTGGAGGGTTTATAGGAGGAGGAGGAGGGTTTGGAGGAGGTGGAGGAGGTGTCCCTCTAGGAGGAGGTGGAGGAGGAGTCCCTCAAGGAGGAGGTGGAGATCAAGGGCCTTCCCCCCCTCCCAGAGTTTTTGTGAAAGTTGCATCCCGATATGCTCCTTTAGTGTTGCCCATCCCCCTACATGATCTTCCGAAAAACTATATAAAGAACTTACCGAAATTCAACGGGGACAGAGAGCTGACCGTTGTTGAACATATTAATTTTTTCGACCAATTCGTAGATCTTTGCGGTGTTGAGCACGAGGATGTATATTCGAGACTCCTTGTCCAAAATTTTGAAGGTTAGGTCCAAAATTGGTTTCGGAGCCTACCCGCAGCTTCTATCCCGTCATATGATGCTTTGGAAGATGCTTTCCTCAGACAATGGGGCGAGGGAAAAGACCATCTCTATTATCTAATCGAATTCGGGTCTTTGAAGAAAAAGAACTCAGAAATGGTCATGGAATTCATTCTGAGATTCAACAAACTGTACAATAAAATCCCAGCTGAAGTCAAACCATCTCAACCCATGGCCAAAGTGACTTTCGTCGGAGCTTTCGATCCGGATTTCTCATTACTTTTGCGAGAACGAAAGGGAGCCAACTTAAACCGTATGCAGGACGATGCGGTAGAGATAGAATCTAACATGATTGCTTCGGGTAAACTTAAGTCTAGAGTAGAGACTGGAAGCCGAGATACCAAGCGCTATAGAGAGCTAGTTGTCCCTTCAGGGTCTAATAGATCCTCAGACGATACGGTGGACGACATGGCTAGACTGATTAAAGAATTTTCAAATAAAATAACCCGGATGGAACTCGAACAAGCCAAGTCTGACTCTTACCCCAAAAAAGATTTCAGAAAAAATCAAAACCCTCCTAATCAACAAAGACCAATAAAAAAGGAAGATCAAAAAATACAAGTTCCCTTGAAGAATGAAAATTTTATAGGAGCTAACGATTTTCAAGACTTCGAAGATTCAAATAATGATGTCACAAACTTTGGTGATGACTGTAGTCAAGCTTACGAGCCTCCTTCGGACGAGACCCCACTACCCAACAACAAAACTAGAAGAGTAAGCGCTCAAGAGTCTAAGGTAGAAAAAGTTCAAACTCAAACGCAGCCAATCGAACCTGTAAACAAGGATACTTCTTCAACTAAGACCGTGAATGATAAATCTGTCCAGACGAATAAGTCAGAATGAAAGAATTTGGAAATCTCAACCGGACAAATAGACAAAGTAAATGGAGCGTTTGTTTTTGAAAATGAGTTAAACAAAATTAAGATACCAATCCCTTTGGTGGAATTAGCGAAAAACCCCTGTTATCGCAAACAAATTTCCAAAATGATTGGTTTCTCTGAACTAGAAAGCCAATCTGATGTTATAAACTTGGAATATGATAGACCTAACATCACTTTTGGGCCCCAATTTGAAGGGTCCAAAGACAACATTGCTCCCTTCTATATCACTCTGAATATACATGATCAGTTGTTGCATAATTGTATGTTAGACTCCGGAGCTTACCATAATGTTATTCCCAAGATTATAATGGAGAAGCTAAGTCTCCAGATCACAAGACCCTATGGAAATATGTACTCTTTTGATTAGAGGAAGGTTAAATGCATGGGGATGATAAAGGATCTCGTAGTTACCCTGGCGCAGGTCCCTGTTAAAAGTATCCTGATGGATGTGGCTATCGCTGATATTCCCCCTAAGTACGGCATGTTGTTATCTAGGTCATGGGGGGCCAATTTGGGGGGTTCTCTTTAGTTAGACATGACTTATGCCATAATCCCTGTGTTCGGTGGTCAGTTCACTCATTTATACAGAGAAACAAGATTAGCATATACGGTCAGTGATCCTCAAAACCCGCACAACTTCCCTATTTACATTGCGGACCAAGATCTGGGAAATTGCATCTTGTCTTTTGATAATGTTCTGGATGGTTTCCTGGAGAAAATTGATACAAAGAACGAAGAGTCAAACCCCATGACATAAGAACTGTGTAATATTGGTGTCTGGAAAATGTATTTTGACGGTGCTTCATCTTCTGAAGGGGATGGTGTTGGAGTACTTTTGGTGACACCTGAAGGTAAGTTCATTGTTCCTTTCTCCTATCATTTGCAGTGGGACATAGATTACACTAATAATGTATGTGAGTATGAAGCATTGATCTTAGGATTAGAGGCTGCCAAAAAATTAAATATAAAAAACTTAGAGGTATACGGTGACGCGGAATTAATAGTCAAACAAGTGAACCGACGGTATCTAGCCAGGCATCCCAGACTAAGAGCGTATAGAAATTGTACTTGGGACCTCATGGAAAATTTCTTCTCATCCATAAATATCCATTTCATCCCTCGTACCGAGAATCTACAAGTCGATGCATTGGCAAAAGCAGCTTCAACCTTTTCTCCTCCCACGATCTTCAAACTAAAGTATCACATTGAAATCAGGTACAAGCCTTCCATACCAGACAATATCTGACACTGGCAAGTCTTTGAATATGATGAACAAATTAAGAAGTTCCTTACAGAGTAGGCGAATTCTCAGAAACTCACGCTGACCAAGAAAACCAGAATGACTCCATGTGGATCATGCAAGAAGGAGAGGAACCTGAAGTTTTCTGAGAAAAAATTGTGGATCATCATATGTTGGTCCTTAAAAGCAATCAGATTCCCAAAGGATCGATTCCTTTGGAAATAAATTTTTATCAGAACAATGTATCTGTAAAGTCCACTTTGCAGCCCCAGCCAGAAGAGGTGGAAGACTGTGACATAGGGACCGAAAAAGAACCCCGGATGGTAAAAATATCAAAATTCTTCCCTCCCAAAATGAAAGTGAAGTACAAAGACTTACTCAGACAATATAAATATGTTTTCGCCTGGTCCTATGATGAATTGAAAACATATGACACTTCCATTATTGATCACAAGATACCTTTGAAACCTGGGTTCAAACCGTTTATGCAAAAGCTTAAGAAAATTAACCCCATTCTGTTACCCGTGATAGAAAAGGAAGTTAAAAAACTGTTGGATGCAAAAATAATCGTACCTTTGAGATACTCGGACTGGGTAGCTAACCTAGTTCCAGTCAAGAAAAAGAACGGGGAAATCAGACTGTGTGTTGATTTTTGAAACCTAAACAAGTCGTCTCTCAAAGATAATTACCCACTGCCCAAGATGGACCATATTTTAGAAAAGGTTGTTGGAGCTAATCGAATGTCAATGATAGATGGTTTCTCTGGTTATAACCAGATCGCTATGAATCAACAAGATAGGGAAAAGACTGCTTTCACCACGCCCTGGGGTACTTTCATGTACGACAAAATTCCTTTTGGTTTGATGAAAGCAGGGGCCACATTCCAACGAGCTATAGACATCGCTTTCGTGTGAGAAAGGAACAAGTTCGTAGTTATTTACCTCGATGACCTGACGGTTTTTTCTAAAACTGATGAAGAACATTTGATGCATCTGAAACAGACTTTCGAAAAGTGTCGCAGGTTTGGCCTATCCCTGAACCCCAAGAAATCTCATTTTTCTATGTGGGAAGGTAAGCTTATGGGCCATTTCATATCTAAGGAAGGAATCAGGGTTGATCCTAAGAGGATTGAAGCAATAGATACTATCACTATTCCGAGAAATATAAAAGAAATTCAATCATTCTTAGGAAAGATAAATTTTCTATGAAGGTTCATTCCCAATTTCAATGAGATTGTCAAACTGATTACAGGAATGTTGAAGAAGGATAGCGGGGTAAATTGGACCACCGAGTCCAGGGTGTCGTTCGCGCATATTAAAAAAGTTATAAGCGAGGCACCTATGTTAGCAAGTCTGGATTATTTGAAAGATTTTCTCATCTTCTCTTTTGCTTATGAACATACCATCGCCGTGGTACTCTTGCAGAAAAATGAAGAAGGGTTCAAACAGCCGATAGCATTTTTTAGCAAAATCCTCCAAGATGCAAAACTGAAATATGACATAATGGAAAAACAAGCATATGCAATGGTAAAAGCATTGAAAGCATTTAAAACCTATGTGTTTCATTAAAAAATAATCGCATATGTGCCCACCATTTCTGTAAAAGACATACTGATGCAGCCAGACAGTGACGGGAGAAGAGGGCGATGGCTCACTAAAATACAAGAGTTCGATCTAGAAGTCAAGCCGACTAAATTGATAAAGGGGCAGGGTATGGACAAACTCTTGGCTGAGTCGAATCTTAGAGCTCTGGATATTAATTGCCTGCAAGAAGAAGACAGAGACACACACTTGCACGAGCCAGATGACCAAACAGATCCAAGTAAGGTCGAGGAAAAGTTCATATTGTCGAGCTGGTATAAATACATAGTGTTCTACTTGTTGAACCTGAAATTCCCAAATGAATTATCACCCGCCAAATGCAGAACTTTAAAACTCCATGCTGTAAAATATTGCATGGCTGAAAATAAGCTATACTCGAAGGATCCACTCGGGTTCCTGCTAGTCTGTTTGGTTGAGTCGGAAACTCCACGGGTTATAGAGGAATTTCATGAAGGAGTCTATGGAGGAAACCATGCATGGAGAGCCATAGCCTATAATATTTTGAGGGCCAGATACTATTGGCCGAAACTATTTTCAGACGTCAATGCCAAAGTACGCGCATGCAACCCTTGTCAAATATTTGATGGTAAACAGAAACTCTTTGCACTACCACTCGTTCCAGTCAAAACCGAAGCTCCATTTCAACAATGGGGACTAGACTTCATAGGGGAAATTAATCCCCATTCTAGTGCTTAGCATAAGTGGATCTTAACAGCCACGGATTATTTTACTAAGTGGGTGGAAGCCATTCCAACCAAAAGGGCAACAGACTCGGTGATGATCGACTTCTTGGAAGATAATATCTTGTCAAGATTCGGATATCCCCAAAAGATTGTTACCGATAATACCCAGGCCTTCAAGTCCATGGATATGATTAGCTTCTGTCAAAAGTACAATATCATTCTCGGCCATTCCACTGCTTATTACCCCCAGGGAAATGGGTTGGCCGAATCATCCAAAAAGAGCCTGTTAAACATAATCAAGAAAGTACTGGATGAAAATAAAAGGTCCTGGCATGTCCACTTATAGTACGCATTATGGGAAAACCGCATCAACTCTAAGAGGTCTATCGTCATTTCCCCATTTCAAATGGTCTATGGGACAGAGGCGGTTCTACCTATAAACTTAGCACTGCTAGTAATGAAGTTATGGCAGGATCAAAATGAAGAACCCAACCATGTAACCAGGAGAATTAACCAGTTGATCAAGGTTCAACAGCATAGAGTGGAAGTTGATGAAAAAATGCAGAAGTACCCGGATGAAATGAAAGCATTGTTCGATCTCAAGGCAAAGGACAAGGAATTCCTTCCAGGTGACTTAGTACTAATATGGGATGCAAGAAAAGAGGAAGTCGTGAAGCATGGTAAATTTCACCACCTTTGGTATGGACCATTCAGGGTCTCGGCTCCAGAAGGGAAAAATTATTTCTTGCTGGAAAACATCGACGGAGAAGTCCTCAGCACCCCTGTCAATGGGCGATATCTGAAACATTACATGACATAAAAGTTGACACAAAAAAAAAATGTATATATATATATATATATTCATGTACATACGTGCATTTTTATTTAAAACATTACCCTTTGGTTTTCTGTTCACTTTCGTTCATAATTTTTAGACATATTACGAATAAAG
This sequence comes from Picea engelmannii, assembly GCA_009831015.1. Taxonomy (NCBI): domain Eukaryota; kingdom Viridiplantae; phylum Streptophyta; class Pinopsida; order Pinales; family Pinaceae; genus Picea; species Picea engelmannii. The sequence goes on along the minus strand of ML811833.1, from coordinate 16,259 downwards.
TTCGCATTTGCGTTTTACAGGATTCCAGCTGATTGCAAAGCTAGCGGGAAGATTAATTCGCAAAGCAGTGTCAGAAATAAATCGGCATAAAACAGGTGATACCTAAAAGTAGCTTCGTAATGCACAAGAAATTGAAAAGGAAAGGTAAAGGTGGGCTTTCTCAATACACATGTCATGAAAGACTCTCAAAATTAAACCAAGGTAATATCATTCCAGTTGCAATATCGACTAAATTGTTAGATAACAGGATTATTGCTTGGCTTGATAACCTTTGATTTAAAATAATTTGAATAATACACTAAATCTAAAAGCAGCCTATCAAAAGTAACCGTCCCCAAAGAGATCTACAAGAGTCGGTCCTGAACTATTTTGACCTTCTACATTTTCAATCGATGAATCGTTGCCTTGTATCATGCCTATTTTCGGGTCTAACCTTTGACAAGCTGCCATCTTTCATTTTGTTACGAAGGAATAAAAGTTTTTGTTTTAGCCTCCTGAGTCTCAAAACAGATTGTGGAAAGAAAGCGAGTCTCCACACCTACTTGATCCCCTGCTAAGAGAAGGAACGTTTCAAGCGATCCTAACCTTCCTAGGTTTTTCAACAACATCGGAAGAATCAAAGCTTGCTCAAACAGGATGCCCCTTAAAAAAAATTATTTTCCTTGTCTCCCTAAGAACGAAGGTGTTGTGAAGGTCAAGGGAAGATTGGTACCAAGTAAT
>ML811833.1:3038-15439 GCA_009831015.1 Picea engelmannii | reverse complement strand
TACCTAAAGTTAGTAGTGGGAAAGGGAAAATTGTGAAAGGGACTACAGCTGTGTTGAAAAGAATATCTGATTTTGAAAAAATTCTCGAGGTAAAGAACGGAGTATTTTCCCCCCCTTCGATCCTTTTTCCTTGGAATTTTTCCCCCCGATTGAGTTTTTGACTCCATTTACCCAATATTGGCACGTGGTCTACTATTCTTCCCGCCTCACAGGAAGGCGGGATCCCTAGTTGGAGCCTATGTTGGAGCCACCTTTGTTTTTTGGCCTGTCACAATTTTCAAATTTGATACTTGAAATCTAAAGTTGATTTTCTTTTTTCTTCCGAGATGATGAGACCTATGAAACCTTGTCACGTAAGCAGTGATGCTTTTCTACTCTCTAAACAAGTCCTCTTTCATAAGAATGTTCGCTCCCTTTTTGTTTTGCTTCAGGATCCCGCAAGTCGGATGATATAACCCATGAATTCACATGTCTCGAGTCATGAAACGGCGAAGTTGTTTTACAATTTTCACTCAAGATAGTAACCAGGGTAAAATCTTTTAACTCAATGATTAGACGTCGTCGGGGTTTCAAGCCTCGGCGTTCGCCAAGTTTGAATTTTCATTTTTACATCTCCGAGAGCCAAGAACACGAGGTTCTTTCAGGCTAACCCTGGTCAAGGATTAAAGGAAAAAAGGCTAACCATGGTTAAAATCTGTTCTCAACGTTTCGTCACTCGGCACTATCTTTTCGAAAGTTACGGCATCTAAAACCCCGACTCACGAAGTCGTGACGTAATTATAGCATGACTAATTAATCGCCTAATCTAAGATTTTCTTCCCCTTAATTGAGTCTTAATTATCGTCATCTCGCGGTTTCGCAACTCGGCATACTAATCTCCCAGAAACTTGTCTTTGAAGTTCCGAGTTGCGATATGGCGAATAAATTGATTATAAAATTAATGATGCTCCAAATCGCGATTACTATTAATTAAGCCAAATTCGGTCCTCGCGACCTCGCGAGTTGGGGACTCAAAATGTTAAAAGAAAATACACGAAGTAGTGAACGGAGAGAAATTGATTAACATTAGTAAGATTTGATAATTTAAGATAAGGTAAGATATATCCCGTGCCCCGAGTCTTGCATGTTTCCCAAGGTAGCCATATCTCTCCCTACTTCGACTAACTGTAAAACCGCCAGAAATTTATGACATTTATGGAAAAATAGGGTAGATCCACGCATATAAGATCGGATTTTACTCAATAATTTCATTTCTAATTACGATTGGACAGGCTTATTTCAAAAAGTACCAAATTTTCAAATATATATAAGAGTTTTCATTTTATTATAACGAACCCATTTTTATAAGCATGCAGAGCTCGTCATTTTCGAGTGAACTAATTTTTAAATGTATATGCAGTTCTATCGCAGAAGAGAGAAAAATGCAAGATTCAACTATGGCTCCACAGAAAGCAACAAAGGAGAATGTCAAGGTCGCAGAACAAGGCTTAGATAATGTCTCCGAAACTTCACCCCACAGTGTTGACTCGGTCCCTAGCTGGTCGTTTGTTTCAGACATTCTGCAATCGGAGTTGGTGAATTATTTAGACTCAGACGACAATGAAAAGGACGAACTGAACACCAAATACAAGATACTTGTTCAATCCGGGATGCACAGGGTAGCAACCAGACCACGGTTACTCCCATATTATGATATGATTCGATGGGCATTGGATCACATATACCTACCCACCAGAGCTATCATGAACGACCAGCGGGTCACGGTCGGGACTTTTAGGCTGAAGCATATCCAAACCATGTATAAGCTCCCGACGACATCTGAATACATGTATGGTGCTGAATTCCTGGAGGAATTCAAAGAGAAGGAGTGCACAGAATATGATAAAACTATGCCCAGTTTGATAAAGGATTGGGTTTCGCACTCCGCGAAATTCAGAGAAAATGACCAGGGCGTTTATTCAATCGCTTCACTGGAGCCACAGTATAAGTATGTGGCAATGATGACATGATGACTATTTGGGAGGGACGACACATCGCATTTCTTCATTGCGCGGGTACCTCTCATGTTTCGGGTCGCAGAAGGTTGCTCATTTAACTGGGCAAAGATACTCTCAGACAGTTTGGCCAACCGGGTCACAGAGTATCGGGCGCAGAAGGCAAGTAGGAGACCATCCTCATTTTTCATGTCTGCATATATTATGGACGTGGTATGTTCCATGACACCATTCCCCTTGATGAGATGGGCTTGGAATCCATCCCAAGAAAAACCTGTACATGTGTATCACGACAAGCTGTGGGAAAATAAAGCGGACAATTTTATATACGAAATTTTCAACAGGGTGATGGTGCCCCTGCATATCGCCTTTTTTGGTCACCCATCACCTTGTATCTCGGACGGCATCACTGCAAATTTGAGCGGTATAGAGGACTGGTACGTGGAGACAGAGTTCTCCTACTTCAGAGTGTTTGGGGTCGTTGTTCCCCTGCTTGCACTACCATTGTTCAACCCCGACAAGCTAGATTGTTGCGAGGTCGCCCAACAAACAGTGATTGGCAGGGTGAGTAAAGAACTCAAATAATCTTCAAAGAAGGTGTGGCCGTCTTTTCCCATTTGGCTAAATTCTTATTCTTTATTGGATTTTGGGCATGCAAAAGCTGAGGCTGCAACCCTGGAAGACCTGAATTTGGTCTCCATCGAGTATAAAAAACATGATCCTCAAAAAATCGTGAGCAACCATTTAGCTAATTGTGGGCTAAGGAGGTTTGAACATGATTTTTCACCACCGGATGATGTTTTCCGAGGGGCGAGGTCTTATGAGGAAGTTTTGGCTTGGATCTAATCCTTAGCACTCGAAGACGCAGCCTCTGTATTGAAATTTCAGGAACACAGACAACGTTGTCTCCATGCTGTGTTGCGAGGAGGGATTCTGGGCGTGTCCGAGACGGAACTGAAGGATACCGAAGGCCCTAAAGATACAGCTCTTGATTCGGGAAAATGCCAGGACAAGGGGACTCAAACAAAGAAGCCCGAAGCAGAAGAACAGACTTCGGATCCGCCAAAGAGAAAGAATCTGGAAGTCGAGACAAAGACCCCGAAATCTCCAAAGAAGCAGAACCTGGCTAACACCCCAAGAAAATCATCGAAACAAATTGGGGAACCCATTACTTCTGTCACCCCCTTACAGTCGACGCAGGGGAATATCGAAGAGGGATCGATATTTAATGAGGAGCTGAAGCCCATAAGAGTAGAAGAACTTCCTTCGAATGAGTTCTTCTTTGATAAAAAAAGAAAAGTGGTAGTAAAAAGGGAATTCTACCAGGAGGGAGAGTCGACTGCGAAGAAGTTCAAGGTCATGACCGATGAAAAAAATAAAAAGAATGAGCAATTCACCACGAAGATCGCAAGAACGCTAGGATCGCATGCATCTGCGAATCAGTTTGCGGTCAGATTGCTAAAAAAATAGCTCAAAAGGAAAAATCCCCTGATGAAGACTCTCGAAGCTAGAGTAGCTTCGGCCATAGAAAATGCTAAAGGTCAGGTGAGCGGGGAGATAGAATTGGCCCGACTAGTGGATAAAAATGAAATAGAAGTGCTCAAAACCAAGCTGGAACAAGCACATCTAGTGGTCTGAGACGGTCGGATACAGGCGGGTCAACAGAGGACAATGATTGCAGAGTTGCAGGCTCAGGTAGAGATCGTTGAAAGCAGGATGATCGACATCAAGGGTTTTAAATCTCGAGCGATCGAGATTTGGAACAGGGTCTTTTCTGCACAACAGAGTTTTGTCGCCAAAGTGGGAGCGATCCGAGAGAATTTTATGTTGATGCATCAGGTTTCCGAGAACCTGACTGTCAGAGAGAGGGATGCAAAAGCAGCTCGGGTCACCTTCCAGGAGGCGGTGATAGCCACAAACAACAGGGTTTCGGCAGGTTCTCCCGGACTCGCCATCCCTGAACAAACTAGAGGTAACATTTTTTTGAAGGATTGGGAGCATAACATTTCCTTGGGAAAGGAACAAGCCCAAAAGGTAACCAATTCATTAGAAGAAACCTTCAATTCTATAGATGGCGAGCTGTTGGGTATGGACAGTGGAGGCGATGCAGAAACATTGATGCAAATGAATGTAGAACAGATCTCGCTTGATATGAAAGAGAAGGATGAGAGAGATTCAGCTGATATCTCTCATATAGATAGGGTGGACATGGCCTGAGTTGAAAAGCACTTGATCTAGCCTAGCGTGCAGCTAAGTGCCCTCGACATCATCGATGCACAAATGGGGGACAAGCTGCAGTAGTTAGCCCTAGTATGTTACTTCGTCGAGGCTAGCTGTCAAGCGGAACCTTCATGACTTGTATCTCAACTTGTGGAAAGATGTATCACCTTCACCGAGTCCACGCGAAGGCGAGCACTTGGCACTAAGTGAAGATAGATTAGGGGAGATGGAGCGATTTCTCTCTCCTCTGTCATAACTGAATTTTTTGCGACTAATGAGATTCTACCTGCTTTGCAGAAATTGTATAAATATAACCCAGAGAGAAATAACCAGGGTTGGACCCTTTGAGATTTTGTAATAGAGCTTTTGCATTGAGATTTAATACAAGCAGATCTGAGATTCTCAATTCTGTCACTTCTGTATTACAAGTTTGCTTTCTTGTTCCTCATTTTCCAATTTCAATTCACATTCATAATTGATGTTCTTCGTTATACTTTAGTACTACCACTACTATAACGAATAAATTTTGGGTTTTCTGTAATTTTTTTATTGCCTTTCCTTTGCACCAGCTATCAGCTGTGTAAGACCAATCTACAGTTTTGGAATTCTACATGTATTTTTTGTTACATCGGTTATTTTCTTACATATTTTCTTCTCACGTTTACTTCGTGAGATTTTCCCCTGGTAGGAACCTGACACTTTAAATGACTCTATTTTTTTCTCCCATCCCGCCCCTTTATTTAAATATAATACATTTACAGGAACGAGCCTTAGATTTGCATCCATTGTTAATTTTGCAACCATAAACTCTCTTTTATAAGACTAAACTGAGACAGCACTCAACCTTTCTTTAAAGTTCTCTTACCTGTGTTGTTCCCCCATGACAATTCCCACACCAACTCAACCTAACGTTGAACCCGGATTATTGAACCAAACACACATCACCTTAAACCTTTTCAACACTATCCTTAAAAAAGCAACTAACCAGGTCGAACTTGAACAATCATGGGCAGCCATTGAACAAGACATAACTATTCAGGAGCAGTTCGAAGCCAGACAACCCCAACGAAGAAATCTCCCTTAGATTCTTTCTCCGAAGGTTGACACTTTCCCTTCTCCATATCCTAACCACTTTCGTATGCCTCAACACTGTACTTTTGAGCCTTAAGTACAGACTCCAGAACAACATCTTTCTGGCACCGTTGCTGGGGAACGAAGTTACGAAATATTTTTCCCTGGGAAAACGACATTTGATCTTCGTTGAAAGTGTTACCCTTTGATAGTGAACAAAGAGTACACACCTTTTAAGGATTTTTATCTTTCACTTAGCGACTCCACGAAGAAAGAAACTGGCATTCAGTCGAAGGAATACCAGACAGAACCCAGATGGTGAGCTAATTACGCCAGTTACCGATACTGAAAAAATTCTAAAGGCGAGAGGCTCTTTTAAGCCAACCGCTGCAGTTTACCAGTTTTAAATCCCATCACCGAAGGTCAAGAGTCCTTTTGAACCCCCGACCTCACTCAATCCTTACTTTGACGCTAAACATTCAACGCCCTCTACCAAAATTGGGAGTGAGATTCATCCAACAGTCCCCTTGATACAAAGAAGAAAGGGCCCTTTTGAAGGTTCGTCGGCTTTTAAAACACCACCTTATCTTCAGTTGAATTTCCCGACTTCTCCAAATCCTGAAGAGTGTGTTACACACTCGTTTCTCACACCCGTCGATTTTCCCGATTCCGTCTCTTCCAAGTCTAAGGAACCGACTCCTCGTGTTCCTTATCCTTCCTCATCAGAGTCTCCTCTTAGAAAAGAAAATAGAAATCCACTTTTATTTTTTGAAAACCCCCTTTATAACTTTCCACAAACAACGATGGAAACCGCCAGAGGAGGAGGTGGAGGGTTTATAGGAGGAGGAGGAGGGTTTGGAGGAGGTGGAGGAGGTGTCCCTCTAGGAGGTGGTGGAGGAGGAGTCCCTCAAGGAGGAGGTGGAGTTCAAGGGCCTCCCCCCCTCCCATATTTTTTGTGAAAGTTGCAGCCTGATACGCTCCTTTAGTGTTGCCCATTCCCCTACACGATCTTCTGGAAAACTATATAAAGAACTTACCGAAATTCAACGGGGAGGGAGAGTTGACCGCTGTTGAACATATTAATTTTTTCAACCAATTCGCAGATCTCTGCGGTGCCGAGCACGAGGATGTATATTCGAGACTCCTTGTCCAAAATTTTGAAGGTCAGGTCCGAACTTGGTTTCGGAGCCTACCCGCAGCTTCTATCCCGTCATATGATGCTTTGGAAGATGCTTTCCTCAGACAATGGGGGGAGCGAAAAGACAATCTCCATTATCTAACCAAATTCGAGTCTTTGAAGAAAAATAAATTAGAAACGGTCATGGAATTCATTATGAGATTCAACAAACTATACAATAAAATCCTAGCTGAAGTCAAACAATCTCAACTCGCGGCCAAAGTGACTTTCCCTGGAGCTTTCGAGCCATATTTCGCATTAATTTTGCGAGAACGAAGGGGAGCCACCTTAAACCGTATGCAGGACGATGCGGTAGAGATAGAATATAACATGATGGCTTCGGGTAAACTTAAGGCTAAAGTAGAGACTGGAAGCCAAGATACCAAGCACTATAGAGAGCTAGCTGGCCCTTCAGGGTCCAATAGATCCTCAGATGATAGGGTGGACGACATGGCTAGAGTGATTAAAGAATTGTCAAATAAAATAACCCAGATGGAACTCGAACAATCCAAGTCTGACTCTTACCCCAAAAAACATTTTAGAAAAAATCAAAACCCTCCTAATCAACAAAGACCAATAAAAAAGGAAGATCAAAAAATACAAGTTCCCTTGAAGAATGAAAATTTTATAAGAGCTAACGATTTTCAAGACTTCAAAGATTCAGATAATGATGTCACAAACTTTGGTGATGACTGTAGTCAAACAAATCTGACTCGCGAAGACTATGAAAAGTCTCTAAATGTGTCGGAGAGGCCAAATGAGAGCGAAGAGGGTGAGCACACTGAGAACCGTGAATCCCAACCAAAAACTGAGACAATGATAGCTAATTTTAAACCAAGCTACAACCTAAGATCTAAGAATAAACCTACCTCAACAATTCAACCCAAGAAAATCCTTCAGAGAGGTCAAGCTTCCGAGCCTCCTTCGGACGAGACCCCACTACCCAACAACAAAACTAGAAGAGTAAGCGCTCAAGAGTATGAGGTAGAAAAAGTTGGAACTCAAACGCAGCCAATCGAACCTGTAAACAAAGATACTTCTTCAAATAAGACCATGAATGATAAATCTGTCCAGACGAATAAGTCAGAAAGAAAGAATTCAGAAATCTCAACCGGACAAATAGACAAAGTAAATGGAGCATTCAGTTTTGAAAATGAGTTAAACAAAATTAATATACCAATCCCTTTGGTGGAATTAGCAAAAAACCCCTGTTATCGCAAACAAATTTCCAAAATGATAGGTGTCTCTGAACTAGAAAGCCAATCTGATGTTATAAACTTGGAAGATGATATACCTAACATCACTTTTGGGCCCCACTTTGAAGGGTCCAAAGACAACATCGCTCCCTTCTATATCACTCTGAATATACATGATCAGTTGTTGCATAATTGTATGTTAGACTCTGGAGCTTCCCATAATGTTATGCCCAAGATTATAATGGAGAAGCTAGGTCTCCAGATCACAAGACCCTATGAAAATCTATACTCTTTTGATTTGAGGAAGGTTAAATGCATGGGGATGATAAAGGATCTGGGAGTTACCCTGGCGCAAGTCCCTGTTAAAAGTATCCTGATGGATGTGGTTATCACCGATATTCCCCCTAAGTATGACAAGTTGTTATCTAGGTCATGGGAGGCCAAGTTGGGGGGTTCTCTTCAATTATACATGACTTATGCCACAATCCCTGTGTTCGATGGTCAGTTCACTCGTTTATACAGAGAAACAAGATTAGTGTATACGGTCAGTGACCCTCAAAACTCGCACAACTTCCCTATTTACATTGCGGAACAAGATCTGGGAAATTGCATCTTGTCTTTTGATAATGGTCTGGATGGTTGCCTGGAGGAAATTTATACAAATCACGAAGAGTAAAACCCCATGACAGAAGAACTATGTAATACAGGTGTCTGGAAAATGTATTTTGATGGTGCTTCGTCTTCTGAAGGGGCTGGTGTTGGAGTACTTTTGGTGGCACCTGAAGGTAATTTCATTGTTCCTTTCTCCTATCATTTGCAGTGGGACATAGATTACACTAATAACATATGTGAGTATGAAGCATTGATCTTAGGATTAGAGGCTACCAAAAAATTAAATATAAAAAACTTGGAGGTATACGGTGACGCGGAATTAATAGTCAGACAAGTGAACCGAAAGTATCTAGCCAGGCATCCCAAACTAAGAGCGTATATAAATTGTACTTGGGACCTCATGTAAAATTTCTTATCATCCATAAATATCCATTTCATCCCTCGTACCGAGAATCTACAAGCCGATGCATTGGCAAAATCAACTTCAACCTTTTCTCCTCCCACGACCTTCAAACTAAAGTATCACATTGAAATCAAGTACAAGCCTTGCATACCAGACAATATCCGACACTGGAAAGTCTTTGAATATGATGAACAAATTAAGAATTTCCTTACAATAGTAGGTGAATTCTTAGAAACTCATGCTAACCAAGAAAACCGGAATGACTCCATGTGGATCATGCAAGAAGGAGAGGAACCTGAAGTTTTCCGAGAAAAAATTGTGGATCATCGTATGTTGGTCCTTAAAAGCAATCAGATTCCCAAAGGATTGATTCCTTTGGAAAGACTTTTTGATCAGAACGATGTACCTATAAAGTCCACTTTGCATCCCCAGCTAGAAGAGGTGGAGGAATGTGACATAGGGACCGAAAAAGAACCCCGGATGGTAAAAATATCGAAATTCCTCCCTCCCAAAACAAAAGTGAAGTACAAAGACTTACTCAGACAATATAAAAATGTTTTCTCCTGGTCCTATGATGAATTGAAAACATATGACACTTCCATTATTGATCACAAGATACCTTTGAAACCTAGGGTCAAACCGTTTAGGCAAAAGCTTAGGCAAATTAACCCCATTTTGTTACTCGTGATAGAAAAGGAAGTTAAAAAAATCTTGGACGCAAAAAAAATCGTACCTTTGAGATACTCAAACTGGGTAGCTAAACTAGTCCAGTCAGGAAAAAGAACGGGGAAATCAGACTGTGTGTTGATTTTCGAAACCTAAACAAGTCGTCTCTCAAAGATAATTACCCACTGCCCAAGATGGACCATATTTTAGAAAAGGTTTTCGGAGCTAATCGAATGTCAATGATAGATGGTTTCTCTAGTTATAATCAGATCACTATGAATGAACAAGAAAGGGAAAAGACTGCTTTCACCATGCCCTGGGGTACTTTCATGTATGACAAAATGCCTTTTGGTTTGATGAATGCAAGGGTCACTTTCCAGCAAGCTATGGACATCGCTTTTGTGGGATAAAGGGACAAGTTCGTAGTTATTTACCTCGATGACCTGACGGTTTTTTCTAAAACTTATGAAGAACATTTGATGCATCTGAAACAGACTTTCGAAAAGTGTCGCAGGTTTGGCCTATCCCTGAACCCCAAGAAATCTCATTTCGCTAAGCGGGAAGGTAATATTTTGGGCCATGTAGTATATAAGGAAGGAATCGGGGTTGATCCTAAGAGGATTGAAGCAATAGATACTATCAGTATTCCGAGAAATATAAAATAAATTCAATCATTCTTAGGAAAGATAAATTTTCTATGAAGGTTCATTCCCAATTTCACTGAGATTGTCAAACTGATTACAGGAATGTTGAAGAAGGATAGCGGTGTAAATTGGACCACCGAGGCTAGGGCGTCGTTTGTGCATATTAAAAAATTTATAAGAGAGGCACATGTGTTAGCAAGTCTGGATTATTTGAAATATTTTCTCATCTTCTCTTTTGCTTCTGAACATACCATCGTCGCGGTACTCTTGCAGAAAAATGAAGAAGGGTTCGAACAGTCGATAGCATTTTTTAGCAAAAGCCTCTGAGATACAGAAATGAAATATGACATAATGGAAAAACAAGCATACGCAATGGTAAAAGCATTGAAAGCATTTAGAACCTATGTTCTTCATTCAAAAATAATCGCGTATGTGCCCACCAGTTCTGTAAAAGACATATTGATGCAGCCAGAAAATGACGGGAGAAGAGGGTGATGGATCGCTAAAATACAAGAGTTTGATCTGGAATTCAAGATGACTAAATTGATAAAGGGGCAGGGTCTGGCCAAACTCTTGGCTGAGTCGAATCTTAGAGCTCTGGATATTAATTTCCTGCAAGAAGTAGACGGAGACACACACCTGCACGAGCCAGATGACCAAACAGATCTAAGTAAGGTCGAGGAAAAGTTCATATTGTCGAGTTGGTATAAATATATAGTGTTCTACTTGTTGAACTTGAAATGCCCAAATGAATTATCACTCGCCAAATGCAGAACTTTAAAACTCCATGCTGTAAAATATTGCATCGCTGAAAATCAGCTATACTGGAAGGATCCACTCAGGTTCCTGCTAGTCTATTTGGTTGAGTCAGAAACTCCACGGGTTATAGAGGAATTTCATGAAGGAGTCTGTGGAGGACACCATGCATGGAGAGCCACAGCCTATAATATTTTGAGGGCCAGATACTATTGGCTGAAACTATTTTCAGACGTCAATGCCAAAGTACGTGCATGCAACCCTTGTCAAATATTCGCTCGTAAACAGAAACTCCCTGCACTACCACTCGTTCCAATAAAAAACGAAGCTCCATTTCAACAATGGGAACTAGACTTCATAGGGGAAATTAATCCCCATTCCAGTGCGCAGCATAAGTGGATCTTAACAGCCATGGATTATTTTACTAAGTGGGTGGAAGCCATTCCAACCAAAAGGGCAACAGACTCGGTGGTGATCGACTTCTTGGAAGATAATGCCTTTTCAAGATTCGGGTGTCCTTGAAATATTGTTACCGATAATGCCCAGGCCTTCAAGTCCATGGCTATGATCAGCTTATGTCAGAAGTACAATATCGTTCTCGGCCATTCCACTGCTTATTACCCCCAGGGAAACGGGTTGGCCAAATCATCCAACAAGAGCCTGGTAAACATAATCAAGAAAGTACTGGATGAAAATAAAAGGTCTTGGCATGTTCACTTGAGGTACGCATTATGGGCAAACCGCATCAGCACTAAAAGGTCTATCGACATTTCCCTGTTTCAAATGGTCTATGGGACAGAGGCGGTTCTACTTATAAACTTAGCGCTGCCAGTAATGAAGTTATGGCAGGATCAAAACGAAGAACCCAACCATGTAACCAGGAGAATTAACCAGTTGATTGAGGTTCAACAGCATAGAGTGGAAGTTGATGAAAAAATGCAGAAGTACCAGGATGAAATGAAAGCATTGTTTGATCTCAAGGAAAAGGACAGGGAATTCCTTCCAGGTGACTTAGTACTAATATGGGATGCAAGAAAAGAGGAAGCTGCGAAGCATGATAAATTTGACCACCTTTGGTATGGACCATTCAGGGTCTCGGCTCCAGAAGGGAAAAAATCTTTCTTGCTGGAAAACATCGACGGAGAAGTCCTCAGCGCCCCTGTCAACGGGCGATATCTGAAACATTACATGACATAAAAGTTTCCACAAAAAAAAAATGTGTGTATATATATATATATATATATATATATATATATATATTCGTGTACATACATGCATTTTTATTTAAAACATTACCCTTTGGTTTTCTGTTCAGTTTTGTTAATAATTTTTAGACATATTATGAATAAAGTTCGCATTTTCTTTTTACAGGATTCCAGCTAATTGCAAAGCTAGCGGGAGGATTAATTCGCAAAGCAATGTCAAAAATAAATCGGCATAAAACAGGTGATACCTAAAAGTAGCTTCGTAATGCACAAGAAATTGAAAAGGAAAGGTAAAGGTGGGCTTTCTCAATACACATGTCATGAAAGACTGTCAAAATTAAACCAAGGTAATATCATTCCAGTTGCAATATCGGCTAAATTGTTAGATAACAGGATTATTGCTTGGCTTGATAACCTTTGATTTAAAATAATTTGAATAATACACTAAATCTAAAAG
>ML811832.1:244459-275671 GCA_009831015.1 Picea engelmannii | reverse complement strand
ATTAGATGTGTGGGTAGGCATAGCTACCACAGATTGTTCGGTTGATTGATTTTCCACAACAATGGAAAATTGTTTGGTTGATATGCAGTCACTAGTATTTGCACTAATAATTTTTGGATGATAGCTGGCATTGGTTACAAATGATTGGTGTTGCTCATGCATGTCGCGTTGTGTGTATGGTATTTTTCAAAATGAAATATTGGGCATTGAAACTATGGTTTTCTTGGGGCTGAATGATTATTAGACTGGGTAACTATATAAAGTATATCCACTGCATCCTTGTGCTTTTTGGTTGCCTGGACCTGAGTGTGCACAACATAGTCAATCATGGTGTGACTAAATCGAAGCAATCTTATATTAAATCGATGGCTCAGCCGATATGTTCAATTATTACTGTGACTATGTGTTTTTTGTGCTAAGTGGAGATGTTGCACCGTGGATTTTTGTTATCTATGCATTGTGTGTGGTATGGATAGCTTGTTTTTCATACTCAGGGATACCCACAGAGTTTTAAGCATGTTATTTATTGCAATCGACCACTAGTTAAAGAAATCATGTTGTTGATGAGAGTCGTGTTGGATAGGTGGTCCATCTTTTAAATCACATTGAATTGTTTTTATTTTAAAGTGGCAGAACTACATTGCTTGGAAAAATTACCTTGTGCATAGCTTGTGTCTAAATGGTGGTTGTTGGTTGTATGATTATTGCATATATATCATTTTAGGCATGGCAATTTGGTCTTGATTATTTTGGTTATTGCATATATATGTTAATGAATATCATTTCATTTTGATGTTCTCTATTGCAATAATAGTGACTTCATTATTAGTTTGAGAACATGACTTTTGAGTATAGTTGTGGATTGAAGAAATGCATGGGCAATAGTTGATTTTGATAATTACAGATTGGAAATGGGTACTGTTTGTAAATTGATTATGAAATGTAGATTGTGTAAATGAGGGGAACATAACCTCTTGCAAATTGTATAGGATGGTCATTGTTTTGTGATGTCACTGTGTGGGACATTTGATTTTGAACAATGAACTTGTTAAATACAAAGAAATTATTATTTAGTCAAGTGATTAATGTTTGATGCATCTCCTTTCACATAATGTTTTATGGATCACTTAATTAATTCCATGAACAATAATCGTCCTTCTTCCCTTCCATTATTTCACTTTTTTCTAATTACAAACCTCGTCACCTCCCATATTCCTTTTTCACTCCATGTTCTGAGATTGATTACAGTCAAGAGAATTTATGTGTTAAAATTGATGAAAGCGACAATGTCTTGTGTGGATTGCAGTGAGGATTTATTGGTTTGCTTTACAATTGATTGTTGTTGTAATTGAGCAGTGACCATTCTTCTCCCCTTTAATTATATCATATTTTCTCTCAATATAAACCCCTCACATATACCAGAACCTTTTTTCACCCCCCCTGCTCGTTGATTAACAGTAAAACAATTTGTATGGATTGGTTTGCATGAGTCTGATACATTATGAGCCAAATCTATTTCATATTTTTAAGAGTTGTGATGTATGGCTATTTAAAAGACTATTTTATATTCGATCACACATGCAGAATGGAGGTAACAGAGGTAGAGGTAATTGGAACCAAGGCCCAAGAAGGCCTAGGTTCTCCATACATTTTGACGTTGATTCACAAGAGCTTGGCCAATTGTTTCATGATGGATTCTTCAATTGGATTGAGCCAGAAATAGTCCAACCTATGCCTAAAAGGCCTTATTTACAAGCCCTGCAAGCACTCGGTAACCTTGTACCTCATCATGTTTCATTACAAATTGAGGTCCCTGAAAATTATGGATGGTAGGAGATTGTCCACCCAACAGTCTCCCAACATCGTGGCTAGCCCAACTTGTCTTTTCCTCCTCCTTCGCTGGTTAAACCCATTGCCCAAGCTTCCCCTAACCACTCGCCAATGAAATCCTCCCATGCTAGCAAGAGATTTAAGACTGAAGCCCACCATGTACTCGATAAAGGAAAATTCATTGGTTTCGCTTCCTCACCCTCCAATGACTCTAACAAATCCATCTCTTCCCGGATGTATTTGAGGGACGATTGCTCCCACGTGATCAACGAGAGTAGCCCTAAGGGCTCTGCACAACCAAAGGAAAACTCAGGAAAATAAAGAGGTGACAGTAGTAATCAAGGAAGGGTTGCATCACAGACTGGGAAATATGGTTTTTGAGTTTTTATTATATCTATTGTTTTATGACAGATGACTTCAAGTATCTTTGGACATCATGTTTATTTTGGATATATGAGTATTATTTTTGAAATAATTTCAAATTTCATAAGTTCAAATTGCCAAAAGTAAATATGTTGATGGGAGGCACAAGGAGGTATGTTTTGCTTAACTAATGGTTATGTTATGATTTTTATGATTATTATGAACTAAAGGGAGTCACAAGGGGTCCCACCTACCAGTTACTATTTATTTATGACCCTTATTATAATTATTACTCTCCCCCCTAACTAAAGTTAGTTGAGTCTTTTAATTAACTTAACTAATGAATTGGTTCAACTTCTTCAACCAATTTTAATTTGTTAAAAGGAAAAGGAAAGGGAGGAACAAGAGGAGGATAGAAGCATAAGCATGCTAAGGTTTTATCTTTGAGTTTGTGTTGAGACAATTCAATTTTCATTCATTCATACATTCATCAAAGCCTAATTCTCTTTTGTGATAGAAGGGTCTTATTGTAGACAACAATATTCAGGGCTGAATCAAATCATTCAGACACTTGTTTTTCAAAGATGTTGATCTATCTTTGATAGTCTGTGTAGACTTGTATGTTTGTGAATTAATTTTCATGACTGATAAAGGCTATTGTGCAGAGTCAAGTGGGAAACAATTTGTGGCAAGCTGATCCAACTTTTAGAGTTCAGTTTTGGTTTTTTTTCAGATGTCCTTTTGTATGTTCCATCAGGGATGTCTAAGTTTGACTTTGGTCCAAGATTTTTGTATGAGATTTTGTAAAGAAAATGACTCTTTGGTGATTTGGAATGAAATAAAGTATTTATTTATGTCTCATCTATCTTGATTATCATCTTGGTGTCTTTACTTTTGGTCTTACATTTATTCCAACAACTTTTATATTTAGAAAATTACATAAAAAGTGAATTGCCAACAAGGTTTTTGTTGATAAAAGACTAGGCTAAGCAGTCATAATTAATACTTGTGAGTTAGGATGTTATTTTTGTTCGCTATAAACATAGGGTGATATTCGCGTCTACTTTGCTTTAGCCAAGTAAAGTCTGAAAATGCATGAGTAAGATCAATTCATATATTTTCCTCAACACGATTGCCTCTAATATGCTAGGTGGTTGAAGTAGGATTTATGACAACCTTTGGTCTAATTGGGGCATTTCCTTCAGCGTACCGAATTTCCTGCACCGAACATGTGCATCACCCTTTTTCCCTTCCTTGTTTAAATCCTACCAGTTGAAGTGTGTGCAGTTCTTTCCCATCCTTACCTACCTAGTCAATGCTACTGGTGGTCTTGGAACCTAATAAAGGACTTTGGGTGATAGGTGAAAGGATGTATATGCCATGTCAACAACTTCTCACATAATTATTAACCTTCATTCTTGAATTTTGGTTAAGAAAAGTTGTTGCTTTTAATTATCCTAGATTGGAGAATGATATTGTTCTATTGGTCTCTATAACTAAGAAAAATTGATGTTTATTGTTCATAGAATGAGAAAGGATAATGCCTTTAATGGTAAGTAGTAAGGAGAAAAGTTAATGTTTTTGTTGGCCTAGGTTAATGTTTTTAATTGTCACTAGTAATGAGAAAAGTAATGTGTTGTCTTAAGAAAGAGAATGTTATGGTTATTAATGCTTCATTCAATTGTTATCCTTTCATTATTCAGATGAATGAATAAAAGTGTTTTTAGTATGTTACTTTATAGGAGAAAGGTGGAGTACCTCTCTTGATTTTTTTTTATTGTCTTAGATTAATCGAATGATTTTTTTCATTTCATGATTTGATCTACTATTTATCCCTCAACCCTTAGAACTTAACCACACTTTTACTCCCTAAATGTAATTATCCAACTACCCCTTATTGCGCAAACAGAAAAGAATTGAAAAGAATTTTTTCTAGACTATTGACTTCTCGCCCACATAAAATATAATGTTGACGGATTATGTAGACCTTAGACACCTTGCGTGAAATAAATTATATTGTCATATATGATTTAATTAATGAATATTACTCTTACGTCATTAAATTATTGATGTATGATGGTTGTAATGACTAGATTCAATTTCAACTTTTGATACTGTTGATGCATCGTTGATTTAGAAATTGTTAGACCCTAGACTCGTCGTCCGTAGTGAAACCATGATGTAGAGACTGATATTAGAGACATTAGACTACTTGTGCGTAATGAATTTATGATGTGGTGAATGAATTGTTAGACCTTATATCTTTTGCGTAATGAATTAATTGATGATACACTTGCACCTCAACTCAAGGCGACTTATGATTTTATGCATGTGATTAGATTTCCTTACGCAACAAATAAATACAGTTGTTTACCTTGCGCCTTCTCTTACGTTGTCATATGATGGATTAACAACCTTTACTTGCATCATTAAATGTATTAATGAATGATGGATTAACAACCTTTACTTGTGTCATTGAATGTATTAATGGAATAGGGTTTAACAACTTTTATTTGCGCCATTAAACTTATTAATGATTGTTGTAGACATTAGACATTTTGTGCGAATTGAAAATTGATATGATATATGATGAGTTCTGCAAATGATTACTCATGCGCCATGTTTAATTTTGAACTGGGATTGATGGATTGTTAAATTGGGTTATCGTAGATGTTGTTAATTTAGCGAGTTGATTGGGATTGATTGTGTTAGTGTGATGTAGACACCTCCTTGTTCCTCAAAACATTTGCCAACCTTGAGACCTTAAATTGTTAAAATCAATTGGAACCTAGGATCGAGGATTGCTTACATGTCCTGGAGGTCCTAACCTTGCAGGGTAGGTTGGATGGGTATTTTCTTATATCATTTTATGATTATATTTATGATCCTTATGCTAGCGTTATGTTATCTCTTGTTATGGTGGTGTTATCTGATGATTATCTTGATGAAAGGCATTGAGCGTTGTATGAATCGTATTGTTTATGCATCATCATTTATTGTATGAATGAAATGATTATGGGATATTATTTATTTGTTTTAATGTGTTGACATGTGTATCGTTATTCATGAAATAATGTATCGGCTTTGTGTCGCGAATGATTGATATTGTGTTATTATTGTTTCATTAATATATTGGATGATGTGTCAATGATGTTGCTACTATTGTGATGCTTTAATTTCCTAACGCAACAATAAAATAATTATTCTTTTTACCTATTGTACGTCACTTTGTTGTCGTCACAAAGGAGTCTTTAAATGTGGTATCAGAGAGGGTTAAACACTGGAAGTTGGGATCATTACGCCTTCCACTGGGAAAACAGTTGATTATAATTTATCACTAATTAATTTGAATTGTATTCATGAAAGTAATCATGGTTATAGGACGTCTTTGAGGTAGACAATGTGGCTCTGGGGGAGGATTCGCGATGCCTCCAGTAGCATCCATTCCAGAGGGGTCTAACCCCCAAGGAGAAGAACAAGTCACCAGACATGAACAAATAGATGTTGGGGATATGGTTAGGTT
Source organism: Picea engelmannii (assembly GCA_009831015.1). Classification (NCBI taxonomy): domain Eukaryota; kingdom Viridiplantae; phylum Streptophyta; class Pinopsida; order Pinales; family Pinaceae; genus Picea; species Picea engelmannii. The sequence continues at coordinate 269,955 of ML811832.1, read as the reverse complement.
GATGAGGTCATTTCATAGGATGTTAGAGGCCTTGATTAGACGTTTGGATAGAGATGTGTCTAGGGTATCGATACCCCCTGAGGGTCCACCATACGCCCCATATAGTACTTGTAGCATTCATCGAGAACTCGAGAAGGTCAATTTTCTGGAGTTATTGGGTGCCATGGAAGACATAGCCGTCGAGGCATGGTTGGAGAAAATTGCAATGTGCTTTGCACTTCAGGACTATACCTCCAACATGAAGGTTCACATGGAAGTATTTCATATGAAGGGGAGGGATCTTCTATGGTGGAAGATGCTCCTACCACAACTGAACATGTTCATCAAAGATGTGTCATGGGAACTGCTCGAGGAGTGGTTCCGACAGAGATATCTATCTGAGGAATTCATTGAGAATTATCTCAATGAGTTCAATGCCTTATGATAGGTCAGTCGTACAGTTCCCGAGTATGAGGCTCGTTTCATGAAGATTCTTAGGTCTACTCCCCGTATGAACACCGAGAAGCTCAAGGTCAACAAGTTTGTGTTTGCTCTTAACGTCATCATTTGTGAAAAGGTTAGGATATTAATTCCTCAGACGTTGCATGATGTTGTCTAGAAGGCCCTCATATCTGAGTAAGAGATGATCAGTGGGGGTCATAGAAAGAATCCTGCGAGACCATTGGGACAGGCCACATCTGGTGCGCAAAAACATCAAACATTTGCTATAGATCCATCAGGGTATCAAGGCACACCAAGAGGATCCATGTTCACAACACCACGACAATTGGTGCCTCAGCAGTGGACTCCCTATAGAGGACCACAACACCCACAACAACGATGACCACAACGATAGTAGTTCAGGCCTATTCAGGCTGGTGGGCCATCGACTTCTAGTTTGGGGACCAGGAGTGTTGGACCAAATATTGAGTGTTGGACATGTGGAGAGCCACATTACCAACGTGATTGCCCAGTTGAGAGGGATAGATTAGCCGAATCAGTTGGACACACTACAGTAGGAGATTTGGGCAAGGCCCACCACATTTCATTGATTTCATGATTAGATCTACTATTTACCCCTCAACCCTTCGAACTTAACCACACTTTTACTCCCTAAATGTAATGATCCAAATACCCCTTTTTGTTCAAATGGAAAAGCAATGAAAATAATTTTGTCCAGACGATTGAGTTATCACACGCATAAAATATAATGTTGAAGGATTGTGTGGACCTTAGACACCTTGCGTGAAATAAATTATACTTTCATATATGATTGAATTAATGACTATTACTCTTGTGCCATTAATTTTTTGATGTATGATGGTTGTTATGACTACATTTTATTTTTCCATTTGATACCGTTGATGCATAGTTGATTTAGAAATGGTTAGACCCTAGAATTCTTGCGTGCATTGAAACCATGATGTAAATAATGATATTAGAGACATTAGACTACTTGCACGTAATGAATGGATGATGTGGTGAATGAATTGTTAGACCTTAGATATTTTGCACAATTAATTAATTGATGATACTTTTGTGCCTCAACTCAAGGTGATTTATGATTTTATGCATGTGATTAGATTTCCTTACACAACAAATAAACACAATTGTTTACCTTGTGCCTTCTCTTATGTTGTCATATGATGGATTAACAACCTCTACTTGCGTCATTAAATGTATTAATGAATGATGGGTTAACAACCTTTACTTGCATCATTAAATGTATTAATGTAAGAGGGATTAAAAACTTTTATTTTCTCCATTAAACTTATTAATGATTGTTGTAGACATTAGACTTCTCGCGCAAATTGAAAATTGATATGATATATGATGAGTTTTGCGAATGATTACTCGTGCGCCATGTTGAATTGTGAACTAGGATTGATGGATTGTTAAATTGGGTTATCGTTGATGATGTTTATTTAGCTAGTTTCTTGGGATTGATTGTGTTAGTGGGATGTAGACACCTCCTTGTTCCTCATAACAATCGTCAACCTCGAGACCTTAAATGGTTAAAATCAACTGGAACATATGCTTGAGCATTTCTTATGTGTCCTAGAGGTCCTAACCTTGTAGATTAGGTTGGGTAGGTAGTTTTGTTATGTTAGCATTATGTTATCTCTTGTTATCGTGGTGTTATCTGATGATTATCTTGATGAAAGGCATTGAGCACTGTATGAATTGTATTGTTTATGTGTCATCATTTACTGTATGAATGCAATGATTATGGGCTTCTATTTATTTGTGTTAATGCATCGACATGTGTATCGTTATTCACGAAATAATGTGTCATCTTTATGTCACGAATGATTGATATTGTGTTATTATTGTTTAATTAATATATTGGATTATGTGTCAATGATGTTGGTACTATTTTGATGTTTTAATTTCCTAACGCAACAATAAAAGAAAATTATTTTTTTTACCTATTGTATGTTTCTTTGTTGTTGTAATGGTGGGGTCTTTACATGTGGTATCAGAACGAGTTGAACCTCGGGACTTGGGATCATTACGCCTTCCACTGTGAAAACAATTGATTATAATTTATCACTAATTAATTTGAATTGTATTTGTGTAGGTAATCATGGTTAGAGGATGTCACAGAGGAAGACGACATGGTGTTGGGGGAGGAGGTGCAATGCCTCTAGTAGCATCCATGCCAGAGGGGTATAACCCCCAAGGAGAAGAAAAAGTCATCAGATAGGAACAAATAGTTGTGGGGGATGTGGTTGGGTTGACGAGGTCTTTTAATAGGATGTTAGAGGCCTTGATTAGTTGTTTGGATAGAGATGAGGCCAGGGCACCGATACCCTCTGAGGGTCCACCATGTGCCCCAGTTGGTACTGGTAGAGTTCACTGCGAACTTGAGAAGTTCAAGTTTCTTGAGTTCTTGGGTGCCACAGACAGCGCAACTACAAAGGAATGGTTGGAGAATATGGAGATGTGGTTTTCACTTTGTGAATATATATTCAACATGAATGTTAGCATGGTGGTCTTTCATTTGAAGGGGAGAGCTATTCTATGGTGGAATATGCTCCTTCCACAAATGAACATGGTCATCGAAGACATGTCATGGTAAATATGCGAGGAGCAGTTCCAGGAGAGGTATTTGTCTGAGAAATTCATTGAGAATCAACTCAATTAGTTCAACGCCTTATGATAGGGAGGTCGTATAGTGCACAAGTATGAGGCCCATTTCATGGATTTTCTTAGGTACGCTCCCCATCTGAACACTGAAAAATCAAAATGAAAAAAGTTTGTGTTCGGCCTTAACCTCAACATTCGTGTGAAGGTGAGAATATTAATTACTCAGAAGTTGCACGATGATATCCAGAAGGCCCTCATAGTTGAGGAAGATATGACCAATGGGGGTTAGAGAAGGAATCCTATGAGAGCGTCAGCACAAGCGAGATCTGGTGCGCAAAAACATCAAACACTGGCAAGACATCCATCAAGGTATCGAGGCACATCGAGAGGATCTGTGTTCATGGCACCATGACGACTGACACCTCATCACCAGAATCCCTACAGAATACCACAACACTTGCGGTAACAACAGTTCAGGCCTGTTCAACATAATAGACTAGGGTTTGAGGCTGGTGGGCCATCAAATTCTACTTCGGGGACTAGTAGTGTTGGACCGAAGACCGAGTGTTGGACATGTGGAGAACCACATTACCAGCATGACTTCCTAGTTGAGAGGGCCAGAGCAGCCGAATCAGTAGGAAAAACTACAGTAGGATATTTGGGCAAGGCCCATCGGATTCATGCAACGATGAATAACTGATAGGATTATCACTAGTCTACTGTGATCGAGACATCAGGCACCATCACTGACCAAACATTTAGTATTTTGATAGATCCAGGTGCTACAGAGAGATTATTTATGGTGCAACATAAAAGATAGTTAAGGTAAAGGCATTCGAAAAGGACAAGTTAAGCTACATGGAAATGGCTTCGAGAGCCAAACAAAAGGTTGGAGGAAAGGTTATGGGTTGTAACCTTAACCTGGGATATTTTGTCACAAAGGCCAACCTGTACGTCACGATCTTAGGATATTTTGATGCCGTGATCAATATGGACTGGTTGTAATCACATGAGGCAATACTTAACTATAATACAAAACAATTGAGCTTGGTTGATGATGAGAGACACACACGAGTGATTGTAGGAAGAAACCAGTGAGTTTCCCTAAGGTTCATCTCTTCCCTATAGCTACGAAAGAGAATGCATAAGGGATGCAAGCTATATGCAATACTTTCGATAGTATAAGAATTTGCGGACATATTCCTAGAGGAGTTACCAGGGTTGGCTCCTGAGAGGGAATTGGAATTTACCATCGACCTAAAATTAGGAACTGAACCGATAACAAGAATGCCTTATCAGAAGTCAACATATCAGTTATATGATTTGAAAATGCAATTGGAGTTGATGGACCTAGGAATTATACGTCCAAGTGTGTCACCGTGGGGTGCACCTGTTATTTTCATATGAAATAAGGATGGGTCATGGAGACTCTGCATTGACTACCATCGATTGAAAAAGGAAACGATCAAGAACCTGTATCTATTTCCAAGAATAGATGATTAGTTTGATCAAATGAAATTCACGACGTTGTTTTTGAAGATCGACTTGAGATCAAGGTATCACCAATTATGGATCAAGGAGGAAGAAATTCCTAAGACCGCATTTAAGACGAGGTTTTGACATTATGATTTTACCATTTGCACTAACAAATGCCCCAGGGGAATTCATGAGCTTGATGAATGTGGTGTTATGCGAATAGTTGGACAAGTTTGTTCAAGTATTCATTGACGATATTTTGATATATTCTCGAACAATGGAAGAACATGATGAACATTTGTGCTTGGTACTACAGTGTCTACGAGAAAAAAAATCATATGGGAAACTGTCAAAATGCTCTTTTTATCAATCAAAGATTGATTATTTAGGGCATGCCATCTCCAACGAAGGTATTGTTGTGGATCCAGGGAAGGTTGAGGAACGAATGTCCCATAAGTACATAGGTTCATGGGTTTAGTGGGATATTATAGACAGTTCATCGAGGGTTTTTTGAAGATAGAAAATCCAATTACAGAATTTCAAAATAAGAAAAATAAGTTTGTATGGAATGAGAAATGCACGGAAGCATTTATAAGGCTCAAGGATTTGTTGACGACAACGCCGATACTAAAATTCCATGACATGGATGAGGACTTCTTGGTATGCACAGATGCATCCAAGGAAGGCTTAGGTGGAGTCTTGATGCAAGACAATTGAGTGATCGCTTACATCTTGAGAAAGTTAAGAAACCATGAGGAGAACTGTGTGACACATGACTTGGAGTTAGTAGAAATTGTGTATGCCCTGAGAGTGTGGATACACTACCTGATTGGATGGAAATTCAAGATGAAAATAGACCACGGTGGTTTGCAACACATTTTTATGCAAAGTGACTTGAACACGCGACAAAGGTGTTTGTCAGAACTACTTAGGAAGTACGATTTCGATATTACCTACATAATAGGAGAAGAGAATAGAGTGGCAGATGCATTCAGTCAGATACCATGCATATTTTCAGTGATACCTCTTCAGAAAAAATATTTGTGAAAAGATTCTAACTATACAACGTGATGATGAATGGTATAAATAGGTTAAGGAATTTATCGGACAAGACACCATGTTGGTACCAAAGTTTGGGGGATTTACTATGGACAATGATGGATTAATGATATATAATAACCGGATTTACGACCGCCCAATGATGATTTGAGAATTTTGATCTTAAACGAAGCTCATAGAGCTATGTACATGGCTCATCCAGGAGTCATGAAGATGAGCGCAGTCCTTAAACATTTATTCTTCTAGAAAGGAATGAAGGAAGACATAGTCAAGTATGTGGTGATATGTCTAGAATGTCAACAATTGAAGGTTGATCATAGAAATCTGGAAGGATTACTACAACCACATGCTATTCTGAAATCGAAATGGGAGGTCATTTCAATGGACTTGATTTTTGGATTGCCTCTGATGGTAAGGAGGCACGACTCTATTTTTGTGGTAGTCAACACTCTAACAAAGAGTGCATATTTTATCCATGTGCATAGGATGTATCGGGTGCTAGACATAGCTAGAGTTTTTATCAACGAGATAGTGAGACTACATGGCGTGCCTAAAACGATCATATTTGATCGAGGATTGGTGTTTACTAGATGATTTTGGACTATTTTTCAAGAGGCCTTGGGAAACCAACTTAATTTTAATAACACTTATCACCTCGAGATATACAGGAAGACAAAAAGAATGAACCAAACCTTGGAATATATGTTGTGTATGTATGTGATGGATCAATAAAATAACTGGGAAGATTTATTTCCACTGGTAGAGTTTGAATACAACAATAACTACCAAACCACCATTAATATAGCGCCATTTGAGTTTCTTTACGGGAGACCTTGTCGGATGCCTTTGAGTTGGGATCAACTTGAGGATGGGGTCCTAGTAGGACTAGAAGCCATCCACAAAATGGAAGAGAGAATGCAAATGATAATACAAAGGATCAAGGAAGGGAATGATCGACAGAAGAGTTATGTCGATGCACATCACATTGACTGTAGTTATGAAGTTGGCGATCGAGTCTTATTGCAGGTGAAACCACACAACCGTTCGATCAAGTTTGGAAAGGGTGCTAAAATATCTCCTAGGTTCATGGGACCTTTTGATGTTGTGGAAAGGAAGGGCCCCATGGCCTATCGACTAGAATTTCCTGATTCTTCGAGGTGTGTGCATGATGTTTTTCATATATATGTTTTGAGACATTATGTTAGTGATCCTATACATGTGATTTCCATGAGTTCCTTGCAGGTGTCAGACGAGGGTGCTCTCTGGTGGATCCAATCCAAATTCTAGACCATTACATTCGACAACTACGATGTTGAACGGTTGATCAGGTCAAGGTCCAGTGGGATAATTATAGTCCACACTCAACTACTTGGGAGGACGCATATGATATGCGTCAACAATTTCCATTTTTTTTTGATAGCTAAACATTTAGATATTGGCAGATACTTTATTTATGCACTTGTATACTGTGAAACTTTGGGACGAAGTTTAAAACAAGAGGGCATGTCTGTAACATCCCTCTCTTACATGCACCTGATTTGACTTATTATTTGAGGAAACTTGCATGCAAGTGATCCGGTTCATTATATGATTGTTTGCATCGATTATGGATTATGATGATGAGATTGTGGATTATGATGTTATGTGATGTTATTTATGTATAGACAGGTGATATTTAATGGTTTCTCCTGAGTCTTCAGGACTCTTGACAGATTGAGGATGCTGATGGCATCGATGGACCTACTTGGACTCTCGATCGAGTCAGGGAGTGCACTATATATTGTTTGGGTATTTTTGTTTATGGATATGTGACCTATGATCGATTATATTATGATTTTTTTTATGGATCATTGACATATTTCGTTGATGGATGAAGGTTGATGATTGAATTATAATCAGACTCAAATTAGGAGTAAAGGGGCCATGCATGAAAAACATAAATATTGAGGGACAAGTGTGGCAGCATCCCTGCCACAACCTACTAGCACTCCCGCCGTGGCTCGAATTCTAGGTTAACGATTACCTAGTTTGAGAGATCCACGATGTCATGAGGGAAGACTGAGACAGTGTCTCACAAATATTATAATGGATGTACAATAAGGGAGGTTCCTTATTCCTTAGAGACCCTTAGTCTCCCACAAGGTCGCTTGATGGAATATTGACTCCAAGGTTTGGACGTCTACCAAAATAAGTCAAGGGCAAGTGGCACCCTTGGAGCATGTAGTGCGTCTTGAAGGACACGCTGCATAAATGAAAAAAAAATAAAGGCGAGTGGCACCCTTGGAGCACGTAGTGCGTCTTGAAGGACACGTTGTGATTTGTAACACTAGTGAGTCAATGAACCTAGATGCCTAGAAAACAATATTTTATTTTGACATGGTCAACCTTGAATTTAATGTTGTATGAGTAAAGTTTATTAATTATAAAATTTCCCTTAAAAAATGCCAAGCCTAGTTGAAATTAAAGCCTAGGTCTAAATAGGGTATGAGGACTAAAAATTAATTAATACATTAATAAAAAGAGGGATGAAGAAAAATCAAATTAAGAATTTAAAGGAGAAATAATTTATTGAAGAATTAATTACTATTTGTGTGCAAAGACATGCTAATTTGGAACTTATACAAAAAGGGGAAATTAAAAGCAAAAAGAAATGTGAAACATAGAAAGGAATCTAGTCTAGAGAACGTTCCTAATTAAAACTTAACTAAGGTTTAAGAAATGTGTCAATCATTAAATGAAATTGAGGGAATAAAGGGACAACAAGGAGCATCTTTAGGAATGCTTTTAGGTGGGTGAGGGAAATTGGAAATTGATTTAATTAATTTTATGAATTTCTAGTGCAACTAAGGGATTGGGTGACAAGTGTACAGGGAGATATTTTACTAATTAAAATTTAATAAAAATAATTTAATGTGCAATTGTTAAGTGGTCACTAAGATAAATCTATACAAGTAATGGAAGAGAAGAGGAATGGATCACAACTAGTATGCATAAGTTTATGCTGTGGGATTTTTTTTTCATGAATGGATTTTCTTGTGGGGGTTGGGATACCTAGCTCAAAAAGAGAGTGGTAGCTCGACCTTGCGAGGTGAGTTGGGAGCTAGGTTTGTCTCTAGTTGTGTTGTGTGTGGCCCGTTTGCGGCTCGAGGGGCTACAGGGGGAAGAAGAGTACCCCTAGCATTGGATGGGAGGTACCAGTGAGGTCTTCACAGTTAGCAAACGAGAGACAAGAGGGAGTGCGAGCATGAAAAAACAACTTCATATTCTTCGTCTTCGGTTACGGTTACGGTAATCCTAAAATGAGATGTAATTTTTTTTAAGATTTAATTTGTAAAATAGATTCTAGTGAATTCACCATCAATTGTTTTATTTATATTTGTTTGTCAAACCCTTGATAGCTTTTAGGAAACTTAATAGGTCAAACACCAATCTCTCAAAGGTTTCCATTAATTACACTCCATAGTTTAATCATTTATTAATTTCATTGGTTCCATTTAGGCGGAATGCCTCGTGTCAATTGTTTATTCATTGGGGCATAGTATATTTTTTTACATTTGGTTGGGAGTGAGCTTTCAGAGGATATGTAACTTATGAGGAAGAGTTTGTACTTATTTGGGTGTAGTTGTTGTAGTTTTCTTAACCACACACCAATATTTCATTTTAGTTGTAAGAATGTGAATCACATGTGCCTGAGATGGTAGTGAAGGTACTACCTACTGCCATCTTTTAATTTCAATCAACCTTCCTTGCCCATTTTAGTGCAGTATATTTTTACAGCTCTAAAAATCTATGCCATGTGAAAATATGTCCATTCAACTTACCCTCAACCTTACCTATGGCCTTAAACCTTCTATAGAATAGCATGCCTAGACCCTTCCTTCACCACCTGTGACCACTGGCAAAGAGACGAATCCTCCTTGGGATGCTTATGTGGATTCTTAAACCTTTTAAGAGTTCCTCCAATTTTTTCCTTCTTGGGATGCCCTTTTCCTTGCCTTCTATTAGCTGAGGTTTTGTTGTCTTCTAGGAAAATTTTCATCTTCCCAAGAAAACTCGTAAATTGAGATTTCTGAACTTTTTAGAGACGATTAACATAGGTAGATTTCTTCGGATTAGACTCATCGATGTATCGACACGATACTCATGATCTCGGACTTGGTAGTTTGAGGAACCTCCCCTTATCATGAACTATGGATGGGAGTGCCTCTGCTTCACCTTGATTTTCACTGGTGAACCCTAACTCTTAGCTGCAAGTAGAACCCTGGAACTTCCCTCTCTTTTGGTATGATTCCTCCTTCTGGATGCTCATCTAATTTTTCTACAGGAGAAGGAACTAATTGTTGTGGTAGAGACTTTGCTAATTCCACTCAGACAAAGCTGATAAAGGAACTGATAGCTGCGTGGGTGGTGTTCGCTTTGATTCTTTTGAATCTCCTTGGGTTGGGACCATAGCCACTTAAAATCCTTCTAGATTTGCCTTTAAAACATTTTCCTTCCCGTTTGTTGATAATTGAAAACGTCAAAGAAGTTTTGCCTGCAAAGTGTTACGAAAGCCTATTATTATAAAAACTAAATAATACTAGTAGGTGGGACCCCCTTGAACTATTGGAGAGAAGATCTGTTCATTTTTTATGTTGAGATGATGTTCGACACAACTCACATGGTTGATGAAGATCTTGTTTGTATTGGTTATAAATCGAGCTTATGAAGGGTTGATACCTTATGTTACTACAACCTATGCTATTCATTAATGTCATTATTGTCTGTTCTTATCACACATGCATAACCAGCATGTTAGTGAAATTATATGAAAGGAGAAATACTATAACAAATGCAAAGAAAAGGGAACTATTTATGCAATACCACATGCAAATAAATTGACGGAAATGAGAAACAATTGCTAGGGGAAGATTTTAAAGATATCCTAACTATACTACATACATGAAAATACTTGATGATTATTTCTAAACCCTAGCTAGCGAGTAAATGGTTATGAAATTTTGATTGAATTACATGTTTAATATGCATATGGTTGAAATGTTGGTGGCGCATTTGGCAAGGTGACAATGCTAATGGTTATGCAATAGTTAATGGAATTATGTGGTCAATATACATATGGTATGTTTGGATAGATTGAACATTGATGGCTCATTTGATAAAGTGGTGAACGTTCATGGTTAAGCGATTTGTTTTGAGTTATATTATGTGAAATGGGATATGGTGATCACGCTAATGGATTTTAATGTGGTGATGGTTTCGATACATGGTTGATTAGTCGTGGTAATGGAGAATTTGTTGGCATGTATTGTTGAGTTAATGAGATGTGGGTGGAGGCGACGTGTATTTACTGCACGTCACCTTTACTCTTCCCGTTGGCCTCCACCCTAGTCGGGCTATTGTTCGATTTTGCTATTGTGTTATGCTCCGAAATTTTAGCAGGGTAGAACCGCTCGACCAACTCTCGTTTTAAGAAATTCGATTAACAGATATGTCATTTGTTTTTTCCATTCGTGACTTCCCTCTATTTATGAAATGATTATTGGATCAGGTGTATGGGTTTGTGTTTTTCCTGAGCATTACAACTGTATGAAATTTTTGTTCTTGAATGAAGAGTGGATGGTTCTTCCTGTAATATATTTTAGTTCGTAGAGGTTATTGGTCTTCCTGGTGATAGCTCTCAGTTACCACTACTAGTTTACTCATATGGTTTTTGTTTAAGTCTTGGGTGGATAGCTATCTTCACGCACTATCACTAAATCTAGTCTCTAGCTTTCTTGGGTTTAATGGTCGAAGGTTTTCTGCATTACTACATTGTGTTTCACTTTGGCATTGGTTGTTTCCACTGTTAAGGGTCACAAAGTGAGTGTTTTGTTCTTAACTCGACCCTGTCTTCACATTAGTACTATAGTATCTTGGATGAAGAACACGAGGTTTATACCCTGCGTGCATTAGATAAATTGCTCGGCTGAATGAGAGCCTCCCCTTTTTTTTGATTCCCTTGTCATGGATTGTTACTTTTCCGAAAATGAATCATGTCTCTCTCTGTTTCCACACCAATGGCCTCGAAATTTCCACCATTACGAGGAGTTGGCTCTGTTCCCTAGTGTTGGCTACAGAGTAGACCCTTAACCCTCCAATATCGAATTTTGTAAAGGAGATTTTCGTGCCTACCAAGTTGCTATGGGTTATCATGGATCGAATGTATGATCGATTACTTGTGAATACGAATTTGCCCAGTTGGTCATATGGCAGTCCTATTGTTTTAGAATTGAGTTATTGCATCTGTGATGATAAGGATGAACCCTTCGTCTCCAATTGCACTTTCAAAATATACAACCACCCTCCTTATGTTAATAGCTCAGTATTTTTACTGGAAAGGGCCTCTGCCCGATTCAATTGGATGTGTGGGTAGGCATAGCTACCACAACTTGTTCGGTTAATTGATTTTCCACAACAATGGTGAATTGTTTGGTTGATATACAGTCACTAGTATTTGCACTAATAATTTTTGGATGATAGTTGGCATTGGTTACAAATACTTGGTGTTGCTCACGCATGTCACGTTGTGTGTATGGTATTTTGCAAAATGAAATATTGGGCATGGTAACTATGGTTTTCTTAGGGCCGAATGATTATTGGACAGGGTAAATATAGAAAGTATATCCACTGCATCCTTGTTCTTGTTGGTTTTCTAGACCTAAGTGTGCACAACATAGTCGATCATGGTGTGACTAAGTCGAAGAAATCTTATATTAAATCGATGGATCAACTGATATGTTTAGTTATTACTGTGACTATGTGTTTGTTGTGCTAAGTGGAAATGTTTCACCATGGAGTTTTGTTAGCTGCGCATTGTGTGTGGTATGGATATCTTGTTTTTCATACTCAGGGATACCCATAGAGGTTTAAGCATGTTATTTATTGCAATCAACCACTATTTAAAGAAATCATGTTGTTGATGACAGTCGTGTTGGATAGGTGGTCCAGCTTTTAAATCACATTGAATTGTTTTTCTTTTACAGTGACAGAACTACATTGCATGGGAAAATTACATTATGCATAGATTGTGTCTAAATGGTGGTTGTTGGTTGTATGATTAATTTCCATTTCAGGCATGGCAATTTGGTCTTGATTATTTTGGTTATTGCATACATATGTTAATGAATATAATTTCATTTTGATGGGCTCTATTGCAATAATAGTGACTTCATTATTATTTTGAGAACATGACTTTTGAGTATAGTTGTGGATTGAAGAAATGCATGGGCAGTGGTTAATTTCGATAATTACAGATTGGAAATGGGTACTCTTTGTAAATTGATTATGAAATGCATAGTGTGTAAATGAAAGGAACAAAACCTCTTGCAAATTGTATAAGATGCCCGTTGTTGTGTGATGGCACTAACTGGGACATTTGATTTTGAACAGTAAACTTGTTAAATACACATAAATTATTATTTAGTCAAGTGATTGATGGTTGATGCATCTCCTTTCACAAAATGTTTTATGGATGACTTAATTATATCTTCCATATAGTATGTTATAATAGATATACCTTTTTGTTTTTATTTCTTACGATTTAATTTTCAAGTCAATACTAACTTTCAAGTTAATACTATGAAATAGGAAACGAAATCGATTTTTTTAGTTAATAAGATTTATTTGTTTTTTTAAGTACATCTTGTGAGGATTGTGATATTCAAATTGAGAATTGTGGGAGGTACATTTAGATGGATTTTTTTTATAAAATATTTTTATTTCGAAAACAAAAAATTATATGTGATATTATTTTTGGTTGCAAGGTAATTTTTATGTTGTAAGATTATTTGAAATACTTTTCACTTTAATGAAATCAATTTCACATGAAATAAACAACATTTTTTTTTGCAATTTGGTTTTGAATTTGGCATATGATAATTTTGACAGTGACATATTTTGATTCCATCATTGATTTATATACAATTTGACTTGTTTTATTTATTTTAACATTTTTAAAAATTTATATATATTTAATGTATATTGATGGGATGGAAAAATATAAAGAAAAGTTAGTATAACTATACAATTCAAATCATTCTCTATAACAAAGCTTGTTTAGAATTTACTATTTTTTTTTATTAAATAATATTTTTCATCCGTCCATGAAAAATAAATGGGAAGATAAATATAAGTATGTCAACAATCTCAAATTTGAAAATCCATTTAAAAAAACAATATATTCATTTAAGTGTACATGGTTCTTGTAAATAGATAATGTTGGAGATTTTTGTCACCTATATTGAAGGTGGTTTCTGAAAATGAGAGAATGCTTTCATTCACCACAAAGTATTACAACATTTGGTTATAAGTTGTTGTTATATGATTTAAATAGATGTAATGTATTAAATTTTGGTACAATGAAAAATTACGGAATGATAATAACTCATTAATGTCAACAACAATACACTACGAAATTAATTATTTGGTGAAATCATTTTAATTATATAAGAAAAACAATTTGATTCATTAATTTTAGAATACACTATAAAATTATTTGGTACAATCAATTTTTTTGTTTGTTTGTTAATTTGTGCGGGATCTGTTGGCTACGCGATTAACATGTGGCTTGAGAAACCGCGACTCAAGGGCATCTAAGCTGTCAAAATCACCCGGAGATCGCACCTGGCCTGAGCCACACTAACCCTTAACATGGTTGGATTTTTTGTCCCCGCAGGTTTCGAACCGGTGACTTTAACAACACGGAGTGGCTTAACAACACACTCCGTCACCGAGTGCCCTACACCTCGAGGACTTAAAAAAGTTGAAGGACATGGGGGTGGGCTTTGATCCACTTATGTGTGCACGGGTCACGATACCATTTGGTGCAATCATTTTAACTATATAAGAAAAACAATTTGATTCATTAATTTGAGAGTTGACATATTGTAAAATGATTGATGGTATTGGTTTTAGTGATGATACAGTTCAAAATTAACTAATTGCATTAACTATGTGGTGAAGATATGGATATTAACGTGATAAAAATAAATATTATTTAAGAAAATTTGAAACTAATACAAATTTATAATGATCATTATTAAATGATCTAGTTTAATTAAACTTATAAAAGTTTATCATAAAATGCTTCTAAAATGTGATATTTTTATCAATCATTATAGGTTATCATTTCAAACACACTTTGAGTGGGCTTAATTGTTAAGAATATCAGTTTCTTTTATAAAAGTTACAAGTTCAAATCTAGAAGGGAGCATACACCAATTTAGTATCTAGCTTGGTTGTAATCTTAGAATTAGATGATGATGATGATATGATTATTATTATTATTATTATTATTTACTATCTTTCAAAACAAAATTGGACGAAACTATTTTTATAATTATTTATGTAAATTTATTTAGTTTTAAATTTATTACATATGACATATTAGAGAATTCAATTGGGTTTATTTTAAGTGGTTGGAAAAAATGATTGTTATCCTCCCTATCTATGTTCAGGTTCAATTTGAGTAAAGAATATGTTGAGCTCTTAATGAGTATATTATTGTAATGACTTCTAGTTTTATTTTTAACTAACCTCATGCCTTGAAGATTCTACGGATTTATTTTGAGTGGTTGGAAAAAATGATTGCTATCCTCCTAACCTTCAGTAAGTAAATAACATGTTAGACTCTTAACCATACCTAAAGATCATAAAATTTACAAAATATAAAATATTTAATTTACAAAATTAATATAACTTATTTAAATATAAATAACTAAACTCATTTCCCACTATATTTAAAAGTAAAATTAATTCAAAATATAATTTATATAAATAAAAAAAATATAAACAACTAATATAATAATTTAAAAACTATTATCATAACTCTAATTTTCTCTACTCATGATGACCTGCTTAGCAGCACAACCACTCTAACAACACATCAGCTAGCAACTAGACCACACCCCAGCGAATATATATATAGTCTCTATCTTTTACTTGTATTCTTTTAAATATTTTGGACACATTTACGCATATTTTAACTTACATTTACCATGCATTCATAAATACAAAAAATAAAAATAAAACGTGTGGTTTCCATGGCGGCTTGAAAATTCTCCTCTGAATCGAAAGTTCGATCACACCTTGACTACGCCCACAGAGAAGGTAGTTTTCCGGTGAGAGGGAGGACAATATTCCATACTAGAAGGGCTGCTCCGATTCCATGTCATTTCGTTCATTCACTCTACAGTTTATTCACTATTCACCGAGACTGTAGAATGAATGAACGAAATCTCACCCTCAACAAATTTCTAATCACTGAACTGCTTGACTAGGGATTGTGCGCCATGATTATCTCCGGTTCCTCTCCCCATCGTCACTTCCTTCTGTCCGGTCATAACTAAATCTTGTTGACAGCGTAATTTCTTGTCTTTAATATTATTTATGAGGCCACTCTGCACATTGGAGATTTAGTGGGCAAGGCATCTACCTTCTTAGATGAGAACGCATGTAATTACGGGCCCACTCCACCAGTGCAACGATTTAGTGGGTAGGGGCTGGGGTGAGCTGATGGACCTACCCTGCCCTACGAGAGGACATGGGATGGTATGATATGCCATGAGTCTCAAGTCAGTGATACAGTAGTTGCCACCACGAGGTATAGTAGTTGCCACCACCAGTTGGAATTCGATTGGGTCTCTTTGCTTCTTACACATTGGAGATGTGGTGGAAACGTGCATTAAGTTCCCATTGGACAAGATAAGGTGATATTCTATCGAAGTTTCTTTATGGCATTGACCAACAAAAAGACTTGCACAAAGGAAGAACATAATAACAAGACATAAAGCTATAATATAGCATATCTAGATGTATAATTCTATGCACAATGGTAAAAGATACTAACAAGACATAAAGCTATAACATTCATATCTAATTCATATCTAGATGGATAGTTTTACATGCTTGAAAACTTTTTCCTTTGACTGTAAATTTTCATAGTGGCACTGGAGGCCCATCTCTGCTAGATTAGAATCGATGGGACATTCAATATAATTCATGTATGGCTACAAATTTGCATACTTGAATGGGTGCACAGACCAAAATGTTCAAGTGCTATATTTAAAGAATATTTATATAAGAGATGGGACATTTACTATCATCCATATGAAATCATTGTTATCAAGAATATGCCACAACAAATATCTAATATCACCCCTTCATCATGAGAATTTCGAATTGAGAGCCTCTACAATATCTTAATTAAGGAATATCTACCTTCATATCTTCCTTTCACCCTTGAGATTCATAATTCGTAACTTCCCAATATGCCCCATTGGGAAATATTATAAATAGGCAATAACCTTTTTTACACATGTAGATTATGTCTTATCTTTACTTTTATGATTTATTTCTTTTGATGTTTTCTTACACTTATCCCCATGTATGTAGATTACTTATCCATATGTAAATTATGTGTTATCTTTCCTTTTATGATTTATTTATTTTCATGTTTTCTTACACTTATCCATATCCCATGACCTTTTTCTTCGTATCATCCTTCTTACACTCTTTTGTCTTTTCCTTGGTACAAGAAATATCTCCATGTAAACAAAACGTTGACATCTCTATTAGAAACATGAAACATGATATTTTCAAATAGTTCTTCAGTTGAAGGATATTGTTAATGTCAAAAATAATTTAAGCACGAGAAAGAGGGTGTCTAGTGAATAAAGAGGCCACAAGAAGAAATATCTTCATCGAAACAAAAAAAAATGATATCTCTATTAGAAACATGGTGTATTTTCAGACAATTCTTCAATTGAAGGAAATTGTTAATATCAAGAATAATTTAAGCACGAGGAAGAGGGTGTCCAGTGAATAAACAGGCCACAAGAGACCAAACCATGGAGATTGGGTTGAAATTCCATAGAAACAAAAAATAATAAGAGATGTGGGGAAGAGCAAGACTAGTGGGATTTCTTAAGGATTTTCTTACCTAGTTTTAGTGGATGGATGTAAGATGTTGAGTATCAATTCACTTTCAAGCATAATCATTTAAAGTTCATTTATAAAAGAGTGAATGATATGGAAGAGTTTACAAGTTACCAATGTTAAATTAATGTATCTAATGTTTATTTTAAGAAATTAAAATTTATGTTACTATCCTATTTTAATGTTATAAGAATTGTGTAAAAATTTATATGTTAATAATGTCAAAATATGAATGTTTGTATCTAATATTGAAATTTCATCATTTGTAATGTAGAAGTTGCAATGTTTCTCATGCATGACTAACTATAAATCATTTATCACAAGTTCAAATTCAAGTCTCACCTTGTTCAATAAATAATATTTTCTAAATTGTCAAAGTGTTGACATTTTGTCAATGTTTTGAAAAACAAAATTTAATGTGTTATAAATCTAAAAATCCTAATAAAAATTCGGAATGTTTAAATGTGGTATTAAAAACCACTCGAGAAAACTAGTACTTTGTCTTGAAGGTGACATGAATTATATGATAAAAGTCTTTCACATCTAAATCGACCTTGATAGGAAAAATAATAGGAAAACATTGTACATGATAATGTTGAATACCATTTGAACAAAAGGGGAAACAACCACCTATAACATATAACCTACAAGAAAAATAAAAACCCAATCAACAAGAAACATGCATAGAAAAAATGCTAGTAGAATACTAGATCTACAAAATAGATGAGAAGAAAACAAATCTACAAAATAAGGATATAAGATTTAAAACGAAAAAAAAAAGTTAAAAATGAAAACACTTAGGAATGAATAGATGAGATAAATGCCAATTTTTTCTAAGATAACTTGCCATTAATATGTCGTTTTTCCATCTCCCTATATGCAAAAAAAAATTCCATGGATGTTAAAAATTTTAAAGAGAAACTTTCTAATATAAGAAATAAAATCAAAAAAGTGAAAAAATGGAGAAATACAATAGATATAAGAAGGAATGAATTTTATTGTGTTGTATTTTGTGTCACAGCCTGACAAGTCCTTTCCCATTATAGGTTATCCTTTTCCACTAAAACCTCATGACATCTATTACTTCTACTGAAATGCAATATTAATAGTAGCAATCTAGAAAAAACTCAAGCCAAAGGATACACCTAAGAATCAGAATGAGTTGCAAATTAAGACCACTCCCGAGAATGTAAATGAGTTGCAAATTAAGAGAAGATACTGCATTAAGGAAGTGCATAATTATTGTTGGTTGAAGGTTTGTCATTTCTATAAAATCTCTCTTATCATTGCCATGAAATGTCAATGAAACCCATAAAAAGAGATGAAAAAAATCCTTGTATACCTTTTTTTATCGTCCTTTCTAATTGTAAATGGTGTCTCTCATTTTTGTTCTTCCATCCTTCCTTTTCCTGATGTTCCTCTCCCATCCTCCCTTAAACATAAATGAGCAATGTTTTATTAACAAATATACTTATATTCTTAAGTTCCTTAACTATGAAATCTACTGAGGAATAAAAATTTTTGAAGTACTGATTGAAATGGTTAGAAGAAATAAATCAAAGAAAATTCATATTTTAACTAAATTAATAGTTTAGGTGTATATTTGTTACTTATATTTTTCCAAAATTGTCGAGAAAATGATATGTGTTTTTTTTAAGGACCTAACGTACCTAACCCCTCAAGTGGGTAGACTAATATATTTTCATGTAATAATGATAAATATTAATAAGGCCTAACAATAAGGAAGAATAATTCAAATGTAAGAAGACCTAATAGAAGCTTTTGCGTCTAGAAGGATGTTCCTCTAGATTTTTATTTTGGATAAATAGATTTAGTATACATAGGAGTAGAGGGTATGAGAAGTTTTTTCTTGAAGAATTATTTTAGTATAGCTCTTCTTTGCTCGACGTTTCCCCCTCGAAGAGGCAAGTGAATGTTGTTTTCTATCATTAAAGGTATAATTCTTGTGTTGTGGTTCCATATAATTTATTGTCCCAAGGTTATCTCTATAGTATTTTCATATTTTGTTTCTTTCTCGGTGTTATTTTCTACACTATTTCTCTTCTCTGCTAATATAATGGACCTAGTACCTTACAAGTGGTATCAGAGCACTTTCCTCGACAAAAAATTGTGGGCTAATTTTCTTTTCAGGGTAGAAAAGTATTCTAGCATCTTAAAATTACAAAGATATGTTGTTACGTGCATAAAACCATGATCAAGGAGTAATACATGCAGGATATATAGGTGGTACTCAAGCACACATCTATTGGCCACCCTTGTAACCCTTGTTGGTACCCCTTCTAGTAGTAGCGCATTAGATAGCACATATATATGGATAGGCCTAGATCTCCTGAAGCCCTCTATAGATAAACCGATTGGATGCTTGGCTACTA
This sequence comes from Picea engelmannii, assembly GCA_009831015.1. NCBI lineage: Eukaryota > Viridiplantae > Streptophyta > Pinopsida > Pinales > Pinaceae > Picea > Picea engelmannii. The sequence continues at coordinate 249,985 of ML811832.1, read as the reverse complement.
TAGTTCCACCGAGAAAAACACTTGGGAAGATACTCTCTAGTTTGTGGGTATTCGGGTAGTACGGATAAGGGAGTGGTCTATCCTCTTTAGTTGGTTCCCTGAGATATTGGGCCGAGTACTACTATTGGACCCTGCACATATATCAGAGATATATATCACAAGGAAAACTCTTGTCTGTAGAAACCCTGAATACCCTACTCCTTGGGACGAAAACAAAAACAGAAAATACAAGATCTATTTATGCGCAACTGTTCCTTCTACATTCTGGTTGCAAAATTACTACACATTTCTTCCTGTTAAGAATTTGGGAATTTCTTCATTGAAGTATTATTCAGGACGGAGTATAAATCTACAAGAGTTAAAAAAAGTGTAGTGGTCCCAGTTGCACACTTATTTGGTACCTATCCGATTTGATTCCCCTTTTCTCCCTGATTATAGTCGTACCTTTCATTTTTAATCCTTTTTTTCAGTGGACCCAATCCCTTCCTATATTCCCTATTTTTCTGTCCATTCCATTATATTTTGATTCTCTCCCTGATCATAGTGGTACCTATCACTTATAATTCCTTTTTTGTGGTCCCACCCACCTCTTTTCCCTTACCCACACTCCCCCTCTCCAAATGTCTACCACTCGCAACCAAGACTTGTGAGATTCCATCAATCAAGCCTAGGAATCCATCCACTATGTGACATCAGAGACTGGCTCTACCAATTCCCACCTTGCACAATTTGAGACCCAATTCCAATGCAAATTTGACACCATGGATGCCAAATTCATGAAATAATTTAACACCCTCTAGTATGTTTTCAATCAGTTGTTGAGCTACACTCCAGGTCCTTCCTCCCTGAACCAACCAAAGTTGTTGATTCCTCTTATTCTCTGCATTTTCAATCCAACTCCATTCATCATGACCCCCGTCTTCCTCATGGTGAAGTCGATAAATTTAATGGCTCTGATCCTACAGGTTGGGTCACTCAAATTAAGCATTATTTTTCTCTGCATGGTATTATGGATGAGTTGGAAAAACTTCTCTATGTTGTCCTCTATCTAGATCCTGAAAGATGGAAATAGTGGCAATGGTATAAAAATTCACATCGGGGGTATATTTCATGGACCCAGTTTGTTGCAGAGATCTATGACTTCTTTGACATTAATACCCACTAGCTAGGTCATTTAACCAAGTTGAAACAGTCAGGCACAGTGGAATACTTTATAATTGTTTTTGAGCATTTGGCCATTTGAACATAGGGCATGTCAGATGCGTTCTTCCATGAATGCTTTATCAGTGGCCTAAAGGATGAAATTCAATCCCAGGCTCTGATGGACCTCTCTCAGACTTGGTTGGAAGCTATTAAACGTGCTAAAGAGGACCAACAAGTTTTTTTTCCCAGAACAAAAAACTCTCTTTTGTTCCTTGCCTTCGACCCACTAATCCTAACCCCACTGCCACTTCCCTCAAGGTACACAAATTAAATAGCGTTGAAATGGTTGAATTCCAATTGAAGGCTATTTTCTATAATTGTGATGAAAAATATTTTCTAGTGCATAAGTGTAAGGAAAAAAAACTTTTTATGGCTATTTTCGATGATGTTCCTGAAGAAGATGTGATAGTTCTCCTTGTTAAGAGCTCTCCCTTCTTGATTCTACCTAGGAGCCCACTGACCCACCCAAAGTTTATGCACTCATTTCCTTGCATTCCCTCATTATCTTTTATTCTCCACAAAACCTCAATATCATTGGATATATTAATCATAGGAAGCTCATCTTCCTGGTTGATAGTGGTAGCACCCACAATTTTATTCATCGTCGCATTGCCCAGGAAACCAATCACTATACTCATGTTGTCAATAATTTTCAAATCATGATAGCCAATGGTGGGTCCATGAAATGTGGTGGGCATTTTGAAAATGTTTGTCTTCAAATTGGAAATTACCACCTGAATATCACATGTTTTCCATTGAAATGGGTGGTTGTGACATTGTGCTAGGTGTTGAATTTTTATGCACTTTGGGTACTATTCTTATGTATTTTAAGGAATTAACCATGCAATTCCAATAGGAGGGACAAAGGTATCACTTCCAAGGTCTCACAGTCGGTTCTCCTGAGATAATAAGTTTGCATCACATGGAAAATCTCCTCAGGAAAGGTCACTCCAATATTATTTCTCAACTCCATTATATTCAAGCAGTTGAGACACCTTCTGGGAATCCTAACCTCCAAGCTATTCTCTCCCAACATTAAGTTGTTTTTTCCACTCCTCAGGGACTTCTTCCTCCTCTTGGTGTTCCTGATCACTCCATTCCCATTTTTCCCGTAATTCTTCCTCCCAATGTTCACCCTTATCGTCATCCATTTTCACAAAAGAAGGAAATTAAGAAAATAGTGCAGGAATTGCTCCAAGCTGGTGTTATCTGCCCTAGTACCAGCCCTTATTCTTCTCATGTGGTCATGGTACTTATGAAATAATGCACTTGGCACATGTTTCATGACTTTTGTGCCCTCAATAAACTCACCATCAAGGACAAGTTTCCCATTCCTATAATCGATGATCTCTTAGATGAATTGAGAGGTACTCAATACTTCACTAAACTTGATCTGTGTTATGGATACCACCAGATACGTAGGCAAGAAGTTGACGTCCCCAATACTACCTTTAAAACTCATGAGGGTCACTATGATTTCTTGGTCATGCCCTTTGGCCTATGCAATTCCCCCTCCACCTCCCAAATCCTCATGAATCATGCCTTCCGTCCTTTTCTCTATCATTTTGTCTTAGTGTTTTTTTATGATATTCTCATATATAGTAAAACTTCATAATCCCATATTTCCCATGTGGATCAAGTTCTCCATCTACTCTCTCAGCACCAAATTTTCCTCAAACACTCTAAATGTTCCTTTGGCACCTCATAAGTCGAGTACTTGGGTGATATTTTTGGCAAGCTTGGTGTCCAGATGGATCCTCAGAAGATTGAAGAAATGAAGGATTGGCCTTGCCCCAAGAATATCAAAAGATTACGTGGGATTTTGGGTTTAATACGCTATTATTGCAACTTTGTTCATAATTAAGGAAATATTGTGGTGCCTCTCACTACTCTCCTTAAAATGAATTCTTTCACTTGGAATCTCTTAGTTGATCAAGCCTTTCAAGCATGGAAGGAGACTATGTGTACTACTTCAGTCTTGGCCCTTCCTAATTTCAAAAATACCTTTGTCCTAGAATGTGATGTCTCTAGGAGAGAAATTGGAGAATTCCTTATGAAAGAGGGAATACCTTTGTCCTTTACCATCAAACAATTATCAGAACTCCATTTGGGTCAATCAATCTATGAAAAGGAAATTTTGGCTATTCTGCATGCAGTGGATATATGTTTCCCTTATTCCTTGGAGAAACACTTTCAAATTAAGACAGATAATCAAAGCCTAAAGTATTTATGGAGCAACGAAATTCCTCTCCAAAGAAACAAAAATGGTTAACTAAGCTCTTTGGATATGATTATGAGATCATTTACAAGAAAGGAAAAGAAAATGTGGTTGTTGACGCTCTTTCTAGAAAATATGAAGAGGAAGGGTCCCTTTTCTCTCTATCCTTCAATGTACCATACTGGCTCCAAGATTTTCGCTAGGAATGACTACAAGATCCTAAAATTTCGCATCTGATCCAAAAATTGCAAGCCAATTCTCCATTTTCCCAATGGTACTCTTGGCACAATGATGAGCTTCGCTAAAAATGTATGTTTTATTTAAGTAAACAGTCACAACATAAATCCATGGTGATTTATGAACTTCATGCTACACCCACAGTTGGGCACTTAGGGTTTACCAAAACCTATGATTGGGTCAAACATTATTTTTCCTGGGATGGTATAAAAAAGGACATTCGCACTTTTGTGGAAGAATGTGATGTTTTTTAACGTAACAAGGGAGAAACAATCAAATATCCTGGCACACTCCAATCACTTCCGATTCCACCCACTATTTGGAGGGACATCTCAATGGATTTTATTGTGTGATTACCTAAATCATGCAATAAGTGAATCATCATGGTGGTAGTTGATCGTCTTTCCAAGTATGCTCAATTATATTCTCTTCAACACCCATTTATCGCATCCACTATGGCTCAAATTTTCATGGATCATGTCTTTAAGCTTCATGGCATGCCTCATTCTATTGTTTTTGATCGAGGTCCCACTTTCACCATCAATTTTTGGTATGAACTATTCAGGCTACACGACACCTAATTGTATCTCAACACTACCTATCATCCCTAGAATGATGGTCAAACTGAAGTTGTCAACAAGTGTTTAGATACTTACTTGAGTTGTTTTTCCTATGAAAGGAAAAATTAATGGGCTCAATGGTTACCATTAGCTGAATGGTGGTACAACACTTCTTACCATACATCTACTCCTGTGACTCCTTTTAAAGTAGTAAATGGATCAAATACACCTTTCATTCTCTCCTACATGCAATATGTCTCGAAGGTCCAGGTGGTTGACCAAATGCTTACAGTTGGAGAAGCTATTCTCTATAACCTCAAAGAGAATTTGGTCATGGTTCAAAATCACATGAAGTAATAAGCCGATCGAGATCTCTTAGAACATCAATTTGATGAAGGAGACCGAGTATTTCTTCAACTACAACCTTAGAAGTAAATGTCACTCAAGGCCGAACATTGTCAGAAATTGGTGCCAAAATGTTATGGTTCTTATACAGTTCTCAAGTGCATGGGACATGTGGCCTATCAATTAGATTTTTCTAGTCCTTCTAAGCTCCATCCTATTTTTCATGTCTCCTTCTTAAAGAAGGTGATTGAAACTAAGTGCCAAACTCAAAACAGTCTTCCCAAGTTGGATGAAGACAGATCCATCTAGTTGCATCCACAAGTATTTTTGTACCTGTGTGAGCATCGTCTTAGTTGGAACACCATCAAGGAAGTGTTTGTTGAGTGGAAAGATACAACTCCCGCAGATGCCACCTAGGAGCCAACTAACATTCTGTTAAGAACCAAATATCAATATAGCATAGAAAAATCTCAGAAAAAGTACTCAACACCTTGAAAAAGAGATAATTTCAGATAATAAGCCTCTTCAAGGGGGAAACCTCCTTTTACCCCACTTAATTGTTCAAGTACAAGATGATTCCAAATGAAAATGTCTCCTTGGTATATATAGGAGACTAGGAGATATAATTACAACTAATGGAATAAAGCCAACATAAATAAAATAACATTACTAATGTAATATGCCCCAATTAAGGGGTAGTAAGCCAATATTAGGGCTTAACGTGCCCCTCCCCTTGAGACAAGTGTTGTACGCAATGCTTGAGTAACTCTGGATGCTTCTGTATAAAATACTCATCTTCCTAAGTGAAATCTTCAGACGATAGTTTCCTCCATTTAATGAGATACTCTGAAATGGATCTATTCCTCAGCTGGCGAATTCTTGTGTCAGTGATGGCTTCAGGATCCAATATGATTTTTCCTTCCTCGTTAAGTTCTGGCAATATAGTTTGAACTGGGATCTTGT
>ML811832.1:225971-241103 GCA_009831015.1 Picea engelmannii | reverse complement strand
AAATTGATTAGGTTCTAAATATAAAGAAGCAATTTGTACCTTTTGTGTATGTGGCACATTATGTAGATCAAAGAATTTCTCCATCTGAAGTATCCATGTGATTGGGTCCTTGCCATCGAACTTCCTCATATCGATCTTAGGAACGTGGTTGGTCTTCAACCCAAAGTTGGAGTTTCTCCATTCTGGATTCACCTTCCTTGTGTCCTCATCATGAATTTCATGGGATGCATTTTCATTATCAGGTGTCTTATCTGTTACAAAATTTTTCAATACTTCCATGATCTCCTCTTTTAAGCCATCCATCTTTGCCTCCAACTTAGCTTCCATCTCTTGTAGTTCATCTTTTGTTACTATCTTATTTCGTAAATCATTTATGTCCCTATGCATTTCTTCACCTTCATCAAGAGTCCAAGTAGGATTGTCTAGAGGCTTATTTGGTGTAGAAGTTCCCTTTTTGGGTGGCATGTTGGCCAAGTATCACTTTTGAACCTTGATTTTGAGGTGGTTCTGTTAGACAATATTTCTTCTGTTGTATCTCCCAAGTTTCAGGCCTTCTGGGTATGAAACTTTCTTTTATGTAGTTCTCTGATATTTATTCTCTACAATGCCACAGGTTTGATCAAAATTGGATGTGCCAAGTGGAATTTACAGTAACTTCCCCACAACCTATCGATTTTTTGTCTTTCCAAGAGATCTCACTTGTATAGCGTGCCCCACACAAAATAATTGAAATAAATTTCTTAAACTCATACCAAAAATACTACAAACTGTCCACGATCCAATGAAACCAGTTTCACTCAATTTGAATACTCTAGGAAGAAGTTATGATTGTTTTACCTCGAACACCTTCTTGATACTAGTCAATAGGACTAGTCAGATACCCTATCTTACATAGGGTGTATATACAAATTTAAGATGACCAAGAAGCTAAAATTTTTACCATGAATACCTTACTAATTTCTGTGGATATCCTATGGAGTTCATGGTCTGAAACATTACAGAAATTTTTTTATAGTGAAAATTCCACAGTGGCTCATTTCAGGATGATTCCAAAACCCTATCTTGTACATGATGTATCTATGAAAGTATAAGGCCTCAGGAGCTGAAATTTTAACCCAACGTACCTTGATCTATCTACTAAATATCCTCCAAGACGTTCCTTCTGAAACATTGTAGAAAAAAATTTATAGTGAAAATTCGAAGGTGTCTCAATTGTAGAAGCGAAACCCCAAGACCTTGAGCTCTGATACCATATGTTAAGAACCAAATATCAATATAGCATAGAAAAACCTCAAACAAAGCACTCAACACCTTTAAAAAGAGATAATTTCAGATAATAATCCTTTTCGAGGGGGCAACCTCCTTTTACCCCACTTAATTGTTCAAGTACAAGATGATTCCAAATGAAAATGTCTCCTTGGTATATATAGGAGACTAGGAGGTATAATTACAACTAATGGAATAAATATGACATAAATAAAATAAAATTACTAATTTAATATGCCCCAATTAAAGGGTAATGAGCCAATATTAGGGCTTAACACATTCTGCAACAATTTCCTCATCTCAAGCCTTGACGACAAGGTTGATTTTAAGGGGGGGGGGAATGTTAGGGACCTAATCTACCTAACCCCTCAAGTGGGTAGAATAATATATTTCCATGTAATAAAGGTCAATATTAATAAGGAGGAATAAGTCAAATGTAAGAATACCTAATAGAAGCTTCCGCTTCTAGAAGGACCTTCCTCTAGATTGTTCTTTTGGATATATAAATTTAGTATAAATAGGAGTAGAAGGTATGAGAACTTTTGTCTTGAAGAATTATTGTAATAGAGATCTGCTCTGCTGGATTTTTACCCCTCGAAAAGGCAAGTGAACCTTTCTTTCTATCAATAAAGGTATAATTATGGTGTTGTGGTTCCATATAATTTGGTTTTCTCCTGTTATCTCTACAGTATTTTCATATTTTGTTGCTATCTCGGTGTTATTTTTTGCATTATTTTTCTTCTCTGCTAACACAATAGACCTGGTACCTTACATGTTTATGCTTATGGGAGAATATTGTTTGATATATTAAATATTATTTATATATTAGTAATAATGTTTAGTATTGGTTTGTAATGTGTGTCTACTAGTTGGGAGGGAAGTGTTTTTTACAATTATATAATAGTTAGTGATGTTATGGAAAATTGATTAATGAGATTTTATTTTCTTCTTTTATTTAATTTTATTTTTCTTAATATTATTGTCATTATTATTGTTATTGTTATTATTCAATTATTTTTGTTAATAATAATAACAATATTTGTGATTGAGGGATTCATTGAGTGGGATCTAGTTCATGGTTTGTGTTAACCTATTTGTTATATAGTCTTGGTTGTGGTCTATGTTAACCTATGAATTTTTAGATGTACCATTAGTTGATGCTTAATTGTTCGTTATGTAATAATACTAGTAAATTAGTGGGTTAAGGTGTTAGTGGGGTTAGTGGACTAAGAATTTAAGGATTTTTGGGTCAACTATATTCAACAATGGTCAGTATGATCAATTGTGTTCAAATATGGTCAATCGTGTTCAATACAGTCAATGATAGTTAATAGTTAGTGGGTTTCTATGTGGTGCACACCCCCCTTCTCTCCTAAGGGATGCTCAACCTCCCGGTCTTGGATCATTCAATATACTAAATCAGATCGACTCTTAGGGTCCCCGCAGATACCCAAAATTAATATACACAGACCCCTTTTCTTCTAAGTGACCACGGGCTATCACCGTGGATCAATCCCTTCACGATTTCGGGCTTCGAGGATACCCTGATCTCTGGCTTCGACAATTTCTGAAGTGTTCTCCTCCAAACTCCAGACCTCGTGCCATGTGTCTCCTTTGATTTTTACGGCCCAACCATGTTTCGGGTTTCACGACTTCCCGAAACTCCCGTTCACCTTGTGCACAAACCTTCAGACTTTCGACTTCCAGACCTCCTAATCCACTACCACGTGCTTTCTCTGTAACCAACGGTTGAGATTTCTTTATGACTTCATGAATTTATGACTCTCCTCTTACAATACCTCTAAACTTCCTAAACCACGAAGTGCCGAAACACCTTACGGACAACCTCTGTGTAGTTCTCCTAGATTTGACGGTCTATAATAATTCACCTCCGTCCAGAACATATCTCCTTCTTGGGGTTTGGGAAATCTTAAAATATCCTCCCCTTTTGAATATTTATCGTCGCTCTCCCTCCTCAGCTTGTCTTCCTCAACCTTCCTTGTTCCTCCTAACACTTTATTCGACACTTAGTCGAAGTCTCAACCTGTGCATGCCTTGCAACAGGTTCTCCTCCACACTCAACTTCTTTTTGTGGATGATTTCTCACTCTTTGAGACTGAAGTCACCCTACTCCTCCCAAGATTACAATTCTGAGACTCTCTCATGCACTCCTTGTGAAGGAATATGCACTCCTTTCATACATAAGTTTCACGCTACCTCTTGTGATCTTTGAGTCGAAGCAGACTCGGTCACACACACCTTGCGGACACTATGCACTACTTGCACTTCCTCAAAAAAGAGAAACAATTGAAACTTATTCAATCTTCATAGTGACTCATTCATTCAACCTTGTAAATGAATTCATAAACCACAAGAACCATAAATAATAGAGAATTTCAAATAATAAGAAAATCTACCATTCATTCATCTCGATAGACACAACAACAACATACAATTGAGACAATACTCCTTTGTTATATTCATTCCAAAGTCATATACATGGATTCATACACTGCTTCTTCAACACTCTAGATAATATACAATAGGTTCAGCTGCTCCTCAACTATCATCTATCAACAACCCATTTACAACTAGAGAACTAATAACAACTACAATGACAATCTACATGATAGATTCAATGGCCTCTTCTTGACAACATTACAAAGCTTTATACAAGATATTATCTTCGAGCCTTTCCCTCCAACTACTCTAGGCTATCCTATCGAAATAAAAGATTTCAAATAATTAATATTTATTACAATAAATATTCAAGTCAGACAGATAAGAGAGAAAGCTCTAGATCTGTACTGCAATCTTCAACATTAAAGAAAAATACATTCCCTCATCGATCGTATGCGATGGCTCAGCCTCCAAGCATTAAATATGTTCATAAATCAAAATATTCCCCATATGTTACATTAATACACCAACTTTAGAATTCAAAATATTTCAAAACATGCGCTAGTGCGCCCAACTGTCCTCCACATGCACTTCACTAGCGATGCTCCTCCATCATACTGCTCTGGCTAAGAAATTCATGGACTCTTGTCCATGAGCTCCTGCATCGACCTTCCATGCTTATGGATGTTTTCTTCACCAACCCAACTAGCATATTCTATTGGATGTCCTTTCCACTTTACTAAATACTCAAAATATGTCTTCCTTTGGGTCTTCTTGCCAATCCGTCAATCCAAAATATTCTCCATCTGTGGCCTCTCTGCTACAAGAATTTGTTTTTCCCACTGAATCTTATCTCGATATTTTGACCCCTCGTCTCCATATTTCCTGTAAGGATATAGGTCTGAAATATTGAATATGGGTGATATTCCCACATCCTCTGGCAATTATATTTCATAAGCATTCTCACCAAATCTTCTCAGGATTTTGCACAGTCCTATCTTCTTCAGCTTCAACTTGTTGTATGTTCCCCTTTGAAACCTCTCCTTACTTAGATGTGCTAGAAATTGATCTCCAACTTCAAATTAAAGTTGCTTCCTATGTTGATAAACTCTGTGCTTATACTCATTATTTCTCTTCTGCAATTGTTGCTTAATCTGATCATGGAGTTTCTGCATTTCTGCAGTGAAGTCTTCAGCTCCAGTGCTCATAAACTCATTCTTCTCCGGGTCTCTTAACTTTGACACTCCCCTCATATTCATTCCATACACTATTTGAAGTGGTCTCTTCCCAATGCTTTTGTTCACTGAATCATAGTATGAAAACTCCTCTTGTGCTAGAATCTAGTCCCACTGATGATGGTGTTCAATGACCAAACTCCTCAGGAAATATCCTAAACTTTGATTCACCACTTCAGTCTGTCCATTTGTTTGGGGGTGATATGCAAAACTAAAAGAGAGATCTATCCCCAACTTCTTCCACAACATTCTCCAGAAATGAACATCAAATTTGTGTCCCTCTCTAAAACTATACTCCTGGTCAATCCATGGAATCTCACAATCTCTTTGAAAAACAAATTTGCAACGTGCATTGCATCACTAGTCTTTTGGCATGGGATAAAGTGTGGCATCTTCGAAAATCTGTCAACTACCAAAAATATGGAATCACTTCCTCTTTTTGTTCTTGGCAGTCCCAACATGAAATCCATGCTTATTGCATCCCAAGGCCTCTTTGGAATAGGCAATGGTTTATACAACCTAGTGTTCTGTCTCTTCCCTTTTGCATACTCACAAATATTACATCTATTCACGAACCTATTTACTTCTTCCTCCATACCTAGCCAATAATACGAACCATTCAACTATGCAAACGTCTTTTCATGGCCAAAATGTCCAGCTAGGCCTTCGTTATGTTTCTCTTTCAGCAGGTTTTCCCTCATCGAGCATTTTGGTATGCACAACTGGCAACCTCTGAACAACAATCCATCTTGAATCAAATATTCGACCCATTGGCTTATGTCTCTGTGCATAGGATTCACGCATGCTTCATATGCTTCTTTGAAATCTGGATCATCATGACACATCCCCTTCTGGTGTGGAAACCCCAAGGTATTGACCTGAAATTCCTGCAGAATCAAACTTCCCCTGCTCATTGCATCAACAACCTTGTTAACATTACCAGAAATATGTTTAATGACAAAAGTGAAATTTTTCATAAACTCTATCCACTTAGCGTGTCTATGGTTTAATCTCTCCTGTCTGGTTATGAATTGCAAAGCTTGATTATCGTTGATGGGTATTCTATATGCACTAAATCCCTCAATTAAATTGTCAACCCAGGTAAGTAAACTTAGAGTTGTAGCACTGTATATGCCAAGGAAGAAAAGATAATGGAAGTATGGTATAACTAAGGGGATGATCTATCTAAGGATTAATCTACTTAAGCAATGACTCTTTCATTTTTATCAATTAGAAAATTCTATTAATGAGCTTGAACTATTTACCCTAAGCAGCTTCAAACAATGGATTGGTGGATTATTCCTAAAGAAGCAAATCATAACCTACTTTGAACAAATTAATCTATTCAACCTAATGAGCAACAACAAGTAAATTACTTTTGATCTTTTATCTTTAAGAAAATAAGAAAACAAACAACTATGTTGGCCCTCGACCAAGTTTTGTGGAAACATTGGTCATGTTTGACCATTTTTGGGACTACAACAGGCTGGTCAAAGACGAAGCACCCAGGAGAAGTGGAGATTGCGACATCTCTCCCTTTTTGCTGGACTTTTTGGTTTTAGGGTTTATGTAACAGGAATGGGATGTCGGCCCATGGGTTTACCCATGCTTATGCCTCTTTTGTAATGTATAAATAAGTAGCTAGGAGATGTAAGAAAGGGTCGATGGCTTATTGATAATATTAGCTATGTGCAAGAAGATGTGTTAAGGCTTGCAAACCTAAGTGAAAGTGTTTTGTAAGTGCTTTGTTAAGACAGAATGTGTAAGGATTTGTGCTTTGATACAACTCAGGGAAGGAGGATCTGGCGAGGTGCATGCAGATCTCCTATCATATGCGGAGTTGGCGTTCTGGATTGGTGCATGTAAGAATATTGGAAGAGACTAATAAGAAGAGAATAAAATTGGTGAACGTAGCCCCACACTGGGGTGAACCACATATATCCTGTGTCGATGTTTTTTGTACTATGAAGATAATGTTGTTTATGTATCTAATTGCTTAGTGTAATAATGTTGGTGTAATAGGTAGATCCATTGATGCTTAGTTCTTTATACATGAATGAATGATTAGATCTGTCGTAATGCTATGTGATGAATGGTTAGAGGTGCTTGATCTCGGTTGTTACTGTGATGATCTTTAATAAGGGTTGAACCTGCGATGTGAATAAGGGTTAAAGACTAATGAATTTTAATTTATAAGTTATCTGTTAAATTATTGTGATCACATATCTGTGTCCCAGCTAGGTTGTAGACACCTGAGTCTTGCAACCCCCCTGCCTCTACCTCGGGTGAGACTGCATCTGCTTCACAGGTGTTTTTGAAAGGGCTAGTATTTAAGGTTTTGTTGGTGCTTTGTTGAAGTGTTGAACCCTCGGTCTACCCCTATGGCAACAAATAGTTCTGTTGTCGGGACCTGAAACTGTGATTGTTGGGAACTGAAGAAAAGAGAAAGATTTATGTGTAGATATGTTGTTGTAGTGAGCAATAATCTACTTGACTTGATAATCTCTGTGCTAAGAGAAGGAAGTATGATATGAAGAAAATAGGTACGATCTTAAAGATTTTTTTTCTCAGAAAGGTAAGATAAGTAGAAATTTTTTCTTCAAAAGAATGGATCTAGGTATGTTTGATAGATTTGGTCCTAGTTTGAAAACTAGGGCATGGATAGAAGAAAGAATATTTGATCTGAATAATTTTGATAGAGATAGTGAAAGATATGTTATCCCTATGCATAGAAATAATTTTTGGACTAACAAGTGGATGCAAGAACCTAGAAAGAATGTTGGCAGATTGCAAGTCCATTACTGTGATCCCAATGTGCAGTACAAGAAAGGTTGGGGATCGTTTAAGAGAAAGAGAGGATTAACACTTTGTTATAGTTGCAGAATATTAGGACATATTGCTAAGGAATGCTCTAGTAGAGGTCATATTTGTCTTTGTTGTAAATTTGTTGGTCATGAGGTTTTGGATTTCCCTAGAATGATTTCTAAAGTTGAAAAGATGAACCTGAGACAAGAAAACCATGAAGAAGTTCAAGAAACCAAGGATATGATAGAAAAATAGAAAGAATCAGAGACTATGTTATTATAGCTGAAAGAAACACTGAATGATCATAAAGACATCAATTTACCAGAGATATTAAAAGAGAAGGAGTGCATAGAAACAAGAATAGGAGACTTCAACATAGACTGTGTTCTGGATGAAGAAACACAGGTGAATATCATGCCAAAAAGCACTTGGGAAATTTTGTGAAAGTCAACTATGATTCCTTCATTGGGAGGGATAGGATTTTTTAAAGGAAAGATGATAACCCTATGTGGAATGTTTACTCATGTACCTATGATAGCCCATGGAGCATCGACTGAAGAAGAATTTGAGGTCATTAAGTTTGTTCAGAATAGAACTCCTTTTGCACTTATGTTAGGAAAGCCATGGATTGAAAACGATCAGATCTGAAGGAAAGAAGAAGAGGAATCCACATAATAGAAAAAGCAAGAATTAAGAGACTTCATAACCATAAAAATAGCGAGACTAATACAAGAACATGAGGACAAGTCGAAGCAGTAGAAGATTGTTGAGGTTAAAATAACACAAGAAGGCTTACATAACCTATCCATACATGAGAGAAGAGCACCTACCCCAGAAGAAGTAAGAGAAAAGGTACTAAACTCGAACCCTTTGAAAGAACCTCAATAGTGCGAACTCCCTTTACTGGGAGAAAATAAGAATAAGAATGGAAAGAGGAACCCAAAGACTCAGATCATAGGAAAGAGGGCCAAAAATATCAGTAAGAAGAAAGCGAAGTTAGAAAAATTGCAAGAATTTCCAGAGACGACTTCGCCGAAAGAAGGCTTACAGAACCTGAATCTCATCGGAATAGCAGAACAACGCAAACTGGAACTTCACCATGGCAAAGAAATATGATTGTTGGAGGCATATCGATCATTAGAATGATGCTCTAGAATGGCTAGAAACACAGTTATTACCGAAAAGATCGTCATTTGACAATTGGGACTGCGCCATAATGGATGGAATCATATTGATTGAGGATTTTCAATCTATTGGAGGAACTCATTACGAGATTGTTTATTTAATCAATAGAATTTCTCACCGAGAACACTTTTGCAAATTGTGATTATCTGAGCTAACAAGAGAACTAATTGCTATCGCGTTGTGCTTTTGAGACCTTGCCACCTGTTTTTCCTACCTTGAGTGTTCAGTCGCCTACCCGAGTTATTTGTTTATGAGCATGCATGTCGGGTGACCTTAGCACAGTAGAGAAATCGGTAGAATAAATCTTGATCAACCTTATGGATGAGAAGGTCATCTCCATAGGAGTACAGGCCTTGTCGACAGTCAGATTGCAAGCCTCCCCCTGGACTGCACATCGATCTAGCCAAATAATGACCAAGAAAAGAAGAAAGCACCGCGATGAGCTGGTGAATGCGAAGCTGATCCCGTTGGTCATGCCCGACTACATCCTGCCTCTGGCTAGAGCGGTTAGTGATGACAGCGTCCCACATGACTTCGAGTACACGCTCATCACTGTGTACGTCCCAAAGGGTATAAACGTAGTCAAATCACATATAGGACTGATCCCTTATCTTAAGATCAGTGATTTCAACCTTGGAGACAGGAAGAATTATGCGTTGCTCACACCGCATCGATACCTAAATAAGACAACTGGGAAGAAGCCAGAGATAGTCCCCCATCCATGGATTAAGGATATCGTGAGGTCCATTATCTTAAACGTCATGAATATCTCCCACTTCGGGAGACATCAGGAGGTTAAAGCGTGCGTTAAAATCCTCCTGTTGTGCTACCATGGATGTTATCTTTGGTTACACAGGTGCATGATTGTGGATCCGACATTCATCCACATTATCACTGGACTAAGCGTGCATGTACCAGAACCTCAGTAATTCTATCCAAGGAAGGATGCAAATCACTCCCTGACACAGCATATAAAATAAACCTACGATGATGTGGAGAAGGGGAAGTCAGGCTACAAGGTGGCCTCCATCCAATATGGTGCAGTGTGTCTATCTTCTCAACTGATTTATGGAAAGATCGTCAGGAAGAATAGACCAATGCAAGTTACAGGGTTTGTTGTTGACCTTGTAGGGAATTGAATCGAGGGCATGCTAATGAAATGGGTGAGCTACCTCATCAATGAGTTGGAGAAGGACTATCGCAAAGCACACGACCAAGGAAATGAGTTCCACTTTAGTTGGTTCTTGATTCTAATAGCATTTGTCACTTGGGATATGCCAGAGGGAGCGACATTCCCATAAGTTGATCCATCAGAACCATTGACCATGAGGTTCATCACCTTGTGGTATACAAGTGACATGGTGAAGCAGTGGAAATCAAATGCGGTGTTTCACACTTACTACCTACAACTCACATGCGCCATTGAGTCATTCCCCTGAATGACCCTGAACACCTTTCATACTTACAGACCACTAGCAAAGTTCCATGCAGATCACCACTTTATTTACATCACTGTGCATAGAGATGAAAGAAAGGAGGAGTTATAGTCTTAATACAAATTGACTGATGAAGACATGGAGGAGATAACCAAGGAATGGTCAGATGAATTCCTTGTACCAGTCAAGCAGAAAGAGCTTTCCAACCCCGACATCTTAGGAATCCCTTTGGTCACCTGGGCGAAGTGGGATGGACCAAGTAGTGCTAAGAAGAATAAGAAAAAGGAAGAAGTGCAGGAGATAAATAGTGCATCGGAGGAAACTGCATCTGACTCACCTGCAGGAGGAGGAAGCGACGAAATAAACCAAGAGGAGGAAGGGAAAGAAGACAAGCAAGAAAAGGGAAAAGTAACACCGCCGAAGGAACCCCTTACAAAGGTCGAGACATCAAAGAAAATTAAGGTTTATCCAAAGAAACCCTCAGCACGAAAGAAGTCATGAGCCAATAAATCTCAGTCGCAGAATGTGCTCACAATGGATGATGTTGACCTCATCATCACAGTTATAGCATATCCTTCATAGGATATCTTGAAGAAAAATAAAGCAAAGAAGGAGACAATGTATGACAGAATTGAGGTGGAGCTAAAGGGGGTACAACAAACTCTTTATTCGAGTCGTGCAGTGTCTACTGCACTGTCATCATCAGAAGTTGTAGAATTGGGGGATGAGCCCACCCAACTGCGAAGGATATAAGATGCTACAGAGGATCTCCTTTGTTGAGTACAGGAAGAAAAAGAACATGTCGCAGAGGCCTTGAAGTAAGAAAAGGAGGAATCCCTAGAGTAATTTCAGGTTGCGCTGCAAGATAAAGATGACATGACAACAAAGTTTGAGGAGGACAGAGATAAGATTCAAAGAGAAAAAGACAAGTTGCTCGTGGAGAAGACTGCGGTCAAGGATATAGTGGATAGATAAATTCTCTCTATGTCAGGCTTGGCCTAGATGGAAGAAGAGACAGTTGAGAGCCAAGTGGGGAAGCTCGATGAATCCATTCAACAGCTTCAAGCAAGAGTAGTCAAGTTAGAACTGGAAGCAGTTTCAAGCACTCTGCATGAAGTGCAAGATCAGAGGGAGGAAACTGGCAGGAGCACAATCGAAAGAATCAAGGTGTTGTCTTAAGAATGAAAGTAACCAAGTAACCGAAGTGGGATGGACCAAGCAGTGCTAAGAAGAACAAGAAAAAGGAAGAAGTGCAGGAGATAAACAGTTCATCGGAGGAAACTGCATCTGACTCACCTGCAGGAGGAGGAGGTGACGAAATAAACCAAGAGGAGGAAGGGGAAGAAGACAAGCAATAAAATGGTGAAGTAACACCGTCGAAGGAACCCCTTATAGAGTTCGAGACATCAAAGAAAAGGAAGGTTTATCATAAGAAACCCTTAGCACGAAAGAAGTCATGAGCCAATAAATCTCAGTCGCAGAATGTGCTCACAATGGATGATGTTTACCTCATCGTCACAGCTATAGCACATCCTTCAGAGGATATCTTGAAGTGAAACGAAGCAAAGAAGGAGACACTGTATGATAGAATCGAGGTGGAGCTAAAGGGGGTACAACAAGCTCTTTATTTGAGCCACGCAGTGTCTACTGCGCCGTCATCATCATAAGTTGTAGAATTAGGGGATGAGCCCACCCAACTGCGAAGGATAGCAGATGCTACAGAGGCTCTCCTTCATTGAGTACAGGAAGAAAAAGAGCATGCCATAGAGGCCCTGAAGCAATAAAAGGAGGAAGCCCTAGAGAAATTTCGGGTTGCACGGAAATATAAAGATGACATGAGAGCAAAGTTTGAGGAGGACAAAGATAAGATTCAAAGAGAAAAAGACAAGTTGCTCATGGAGAAAACTACGGTCAAGGATATAGTGGACAGATAAATTCTCTTTGTGTCGGGCTTGGCCTATATGGAAGAAGAGAATGTTGAGAGCCAAGTGGGGAAGCTCGCTGAATCCATTCAACAGCTTCAAGCAAGAGTAGTCGAGTTAGAACTGCAAACAATTTCAATCACTCTGCACGAAGTGCAGGATCAGAGGGAAGAAATTGTTGGGAGCACAGTCGAAAGAATCAAGGCATTGGCTTCAGAATGAAAGAAACTAAGTAACCTAAGTGTGTAGACATATGAGATCCTTGCAAAAGACCCAGAATTGAGAAAATTGGAGGCATAGCTCCAGGAGGCAAAGAAACAAGCATTTACAATGAAAGCACAGTTTAAGATGCTTACAGTAGTGGAGAAGATGAAGAGGGCACAGGAGTAGTGCACAGTTCAACAATAGGTCACTTCCATCCAGAGAAGAGTGATGGAGGTGACACAACGACTCTAGCCAGTGCAGGATGAAGCCTGCACCCTCTTTGAAGAGATCGAGAGACAAGGATCACAGTTGGAAAAGGTGGTCACAATAATGGAACAATGTTGGGAAGGGTCTGTCACCAAGCGATTTATTCATGAGTTCTCCGAGCAGGAGGCTCTGGCGAAGCAGTAAGTTGAGGCATCTCGAGCTAAGCTCGAGCCCTTTGAAGCAGTATTGACCAGATCAGAGCGACTCAGGACAAGTCTCAGGTGATTGTTGGGGGGTTGTTGGCCCTCGACCAAGGTTTTTTAAGCCCTAAATAGTGGCTCATTACCCCTTAATTAGGGCATATTGTATTAGTAATGTCATTTTATTTATGTCAGCTTTAGTCCATTAGTTGTAATTATACCTCCTAGTCTCCTATATATACCAAAGAGACATTTTCATTTTGAATCATCTGGTAATTGTACATTTATGTGGCCATAAGGAGGTTTCCCCATCGAAGAGGCTTATTATCTAAGTTTCTCTCTTTTTCAAGGCATTGAGTACTTTTCGTGAAGTTTTTCTATGCTATATTGATATTTGGTTCTTAACATATGGTATCAGAGCTCAAGGTCTTGGTGTTTCGATGCTACATCTGAGACACCTTGGAATTTTCTATATAACATTTTTTCTACAATGTTTCAAAAGGAATGTCTTGGAGGATATTTAGTAGATGGATGAAGGTACGTTGGGTTAAAATTTCAGCTCCTTAGGCCTTACAATTTTGGAGATACAGCCTATGCAAGATAAGGTTCTGGAATCATCCTCAACTGAGTCATTGCAGAATTTTCTCTATAAAAAAATCTCTGTAACGTTTCAAACCCTGAACTCCAGAGGATATTCAAAGAAATTAGTAAGGTATCTGTGGTAAAAATTTCAGATTCTGGGTCACATTAAATTTTTATATACACCCTATGGAAGATAGGGTATCTGACTAGTCCTATTGACTAGTCTCAAGAAGGTGTTCCAGGTAAAACAATCATAAATTCTTCCTAGAGTATCGAAATTGAGTGAGACTAGTTTCATTGGATACTGGACAGTCTTTAGTATTTTTGGTACGAGTTTCAGAATTTCATATCATTTATTTTGTGTGGGGCACACTATACAAGTGAGATCTCTTGGAAAGGCAAGAAATCAACAAGTTGTGGGGAAGTTACCGTAAATTCCACTTGGCACATCCAATTTTGATCAGACCTATGGAATTGTGGAGAATAAATATTAAAGAACTACAAATAAAATAGTTTCATACCCAGAAGGGCCGAAACGTTGGATATACAACAAAATAAATATTGTCTAGCAAAACCACCTCAAAATCAAGGTTCAAAAGTGATACTTGGCCAACAAGCCACCCAAAAAGGGAACTTCTACACCAAATATGCCTTCAGAAAATCCTAATTGTACTATTGATGAAGGTGAAGAAATGTGTAGGGACATAAATGATTTACAAAATAAGACAGTAACAAAAGATGAACTACAAGAGATGGAAGCTAAGTTGGAGGCAATAAATACTAAGATGGATGGTTTAAAAGAGGAGATCGTGGAAGGATTGAAAATTTTTGTAATAGAGAGGACACCTGAAAGTGAAAATGTTTCCCATGAAATTCATGATGAGGACACAAGGAAGGTGAATCAATAATGGAGAAACTCTAACTTTGCGTTGAAGACCAGCCATTTTCCTAAGATCTGTTGGATCATGTTGTCATTGATGCCAACGGTTTGATTGATTGATGTCAAGTGATTGATTGATGTCAAAGAATTGATTGATTGATGATTTATGTAATATAATATGTATTGTCCTTAATGAGAATGCATAGATGAAGATGGATCAATGAGTTTTCATTGATACATGATGAACATGAATCGATGTGGTTCCATTGGTATATGATGTATTGTTGGAAAAATGTATAGATGACTCATTATTGTCTTATCATGATTGATAAGGTGCACAAATGGATGAACTCCAAAGTGGTCCCCTTATGGTGAAAGCCCTCACGGGAAGACGCTTTGTAGATTGAGTTATCCTAGAAGAATGGTTGGAGGACCCATGCTCTCATTATTGTCTTATCATGATTGATAAGGTGTACAAATGGATGAACTCCAAAGTGGTCCCGTTATGGTGAAAGCCCTCACGGGAAGACGCTTTGCGGATTGAGTTATCCTAGAAGAATGGTTGGAGGACCCATTCTCTCATTATTGTCTTATCATGATTGATAAGGTGTACAAATGGATGAACTCCAAAGTGGTCCCCTTATTGTGAAAGCCCTCATGGGAAGATGCTTTACGGATTGAGTTATCCTAGAAGAATGGTTGGAGGACCCATGCTTGTATGAGGAATAAGGAGATGAAGATCAAGGAAATTGTTGGTGAAACTATCCTAGATGGATAGTGCTTGTCATGCCATTTCTGGTGGTATGTGGA
>ML811832.1:189592-207541 GCA_009831015.1 Picea engelmannii | reverse complement strand
TGGACACAGTGCGAGAATCCCTGAAGATAATGAAAAATTTGAAAATGCAAGTAAAATTCAAGTTGGCTTATAGACCCAGAAGGTCTCTCAGGATATCCTGAGGACTCAGACACTGACAAAACAGGAGAAAAATGCAAATAGAGCAAATGGCCACAGAAAATTCAAAAAACCATAAAGAAAAAGGGATAGATCCCCAGTGGAGTCGCCAATTTTGTTTCAGGATAAATCCGTAAGTGCGGACACAAACCGATCTCCCTAGATCCACCTGGATCTAGAACAAAACAGGACAGAATAATACACTTTCCCTAGATCTAGCCTATTGAATGAACTAGGAGGTAAGGATTATGGACATACCTTAAGAACGCTTTCCTTAGGTCTCTATTGTTCCAAGCTTTGCTCCAATGCTCTTGCACCGTCCAGATCACAACAATACAAACCAATCGAAGTAAAGACGAATTAATATATTCAATAGCTAGTCTATACATATGATCAAGGAGTTATGTAATAAAGTGACATCATCTTTATGGGAAAGGGACATATTACTGTATTAAATTAATTGAAAGTGAAACTTACAACCTGAGCCTTGATGTCGTAGGTCTCCTTTCGATGGCTTCTAGTCCTGACACACACACTTGCTCATGCATGAATAAAATCAACCACTTTCGATGACTTTGTTGTAGTCTCTTGCTGTTGTAGCATCAGTCCTCCATACAGTCTTCCACTAATTCTCCAATCAATCTCTTACTAGCTTGCTTCTAACTTGCTTAACCCTTTCCATGAGCAATCTCCTCAATATATAGGAGAAGATAGATTAGTTACTTGGATAGGAAATGATCCCAAGATATCTGGAATTCCAGCACTTGAACAACCATTCGAAGCCAACTCATGTTTCTAGAATATTCCCTTCTAGAAGGTTCGAGATTTCATCTTTTTCCTCTCTTTGGAACATGTTCGTACCCTGGCTATTAGTTACAGTGCGATAGGTTCTCACCCAATCTTAAAGCAGCCTACGAGAATTAGGCATTCTCGCAGGCAGATACATAGGTAGCCTATGAACATCCCTTAAAAGCATGATTTCTGGAAGCAGACAAATGTAACTTCTTTCAGGAAAGTATTCTTAGTGAAGAGCTTGATTTGCTATCATCATAACATCATCATGACATCATCACAATGACCAAAATTGCGGATAACAGACACCATTTATGGAACTCTATGGATACCACCCTCCTTCCATCACTTCTTCTCTAAAACAAAAATCTAAGGTTCAAGCAGTGCAAGATCACATCGACCATCAACAACAATTTGTCCAAATATTAAAGGACAACCTGACCATGGAAAAAAATCGTATGAAACAACAAGCAGATCAACATCGTAGTGAAAGAAGTTTTGAAGTAGGGGATTGGGTGTTTTTAAGACTACAATCATATAAACAGATGCCCCTCAAGCAAGCCAAGAAGGATAATAAATTATCACCAAAGTACCATGGCCCTTATAAGGTGTTGCAAAAGATTGGTACTATGGCATACAAATTGGAGTTGCCTGCATCTTCACGAGTACACCCAGTTTTCCACGTTTCATGCTTAAAGAAGGTTATAGGTGACAATATCCCAGTTCAAACTATATTTCCAGAACTTGAGGAGGAAGGAAAAATCATATTGGATCTTGAATCCATCACTGACATAAGAATTCGCCAGCTGAGGAATAGATCCATTTCAGAGTATCTCATTAAATGGAGGAAACTATCGACTAGAGATTCCACTTGGGAAGATGAGTCTTTTATACAGAAGTATCCAGAGTTAGTCAAGCGTTGTAGACAACAATTGTCTCAAGGGGAGGGGCATACTAATCCCTAAATAGTGGTTCATTACCCCTTAATTAGGGCATATTATATTGGTAATGTTATTTTATTTATGTCGGCTTTAGTCCATTAGTTGTAATTATACCTCCTAGTCTCCTATATATACCAAGGAGACATTTTCATTTTCAATCATCTGGTAATTGTACATTTATGTGGGCATAAGGAGGTTACCCACTCGAAGAGGCTTATTTTCTGAGGTTCTCTCTTTTTCAAGGCATTGAGTACTTATTCTGAGGTTTTTCTATGCTATATTGATATTTGGTTCTTAAAAAGTTTTGTGGAAACATTGGTTGTGTTTGACCATTTTTGGGACTTCAACAGGCTGGTCGAAGACGGAGCACCCAGGCGAAGAGGATATCGCGAGATATCACCCTTTTTTCGGTATTTTTGGGTTTTAGGGTTTATGTAACAGGAATGGGATGTCGGCCCATGGGTTTACCCATGCTTAGGCCTCTTTTGTAATGTATAAATAAGTATCTAGGCGATGTAAGAAAGGGTTGATGGATTAGTGCTAATATTAGCTATGTGAAAGAATATGTGTTAAGGCTTGCAAAGATAAATGCAAGTGTTTTGTAAGTGATTGGTGCAGACAAACTGTATAAGGCTTTGTTCTTTGATACAACTCAGGGAAGGAGGATCTGGTGAGGTGCACATAGATCTCATGTCCTATGCAGAGTTGGCGTTCTGGCTTGGTGCATGTAAGAATATTGGAAGAGACTAATAATAAGAGAAGAAGATTGGTGGATGTAGCCCCACACTAGGGTGAACCACATATATCCTGTGTCAATGTGTTTTGTACTATGATGTTAATGTTGTTTATGTATCTAATTTCTTAGTGTAATAGTCTTTGTGTAATAGGTATATCCATTGATGTGTATTGCTTTATACATGAATGAATGTTTAGACCTGCCATGATGATATGTGATGAATGGTTAGAGGTGCTTGATCTTACTTGTTACTACGTCGATCTGTAATAAGGGTTTAACCTGTGATGTGAATAAGGGTTAAAGACTAATGAATGTTAATTTCTAAGTGCTCTGTTAAAGTATTGTGATCACAGATCTCTGTCCTGGCTAGGTTGTAGACACTTGAGTCCTGCAACCCCCCCTACCTCTACCTCAGGTAAGACTACATCTGCTTCGCAGGTGTTGCCGAAAGGGTCAGTAGTTAGGGTTTTGTTGGTGCGTTGTTGAAGTGATGAACCCTGGGTCTGCCCCTATGCCAACACCCTAAACAGCTTCAAAAAATGGATCCATGGATTATTCCTAAAGAAGAAAATCATAACCTACTTTGAACAAGTTAATCTATTCAACCTAATGAGAAACAACAAGTAAATTGGTTTTGATCTTTTATCTTTAAGAAAATAAGCAAACACACAACTACCCTATCAAAACTATTTCAACAAGTAAACTTTATTCTTAAAACAAAACTCATAATCATTTCTATTTTGCAAAGGAGAAATCTTAACCTACTTAATAAAAAAACATCATGACTGTATTCAGATTCTAATTAATCAAACTATTCTTAATTTTCAATAACATGAAAAGATAATTTAAAGATGATGATTATGTCTTTGGTGCCTAATAACATCGCAATGGCATCTAACTATTAATGATATCTC
Source organism: Picea engelmannii (assembly GCA_009831015.1). Classification (NCBI taxonomy): domain Eukaryota; kingdom Viridiplantae; phylum Streptophyta; class Pinopsida; order Pinales; family Pinaceae; genus Picea; species Picea engelmannii. The sequence continues at coordinate 204,062 of ML811832.1, read as the reverse complement.
AAGAGGGATTAATTCAATGATGACTTCTACAAATAAATGAAAAGTGTGAATCAAGCAATCTAACGAAAGCTTTTCCATCATAGAAGCAACACTAAATATCCTGAAAATCCATCTGATCTATAAATTTCATGCATTAATCGTCAATGATTAAAAAGTACTATTATACTAATTCAGCACACTCTTATGCTAAATCAAGAAAATTTACAATCTTATGAACTTATGACTAAAAATCTTAATTCAAATCCAATCTTCTAATTAAAATTGAAATTCAAATCTAGAACTGAGATTTTATAAATTAAACTAGGCTAATCATATCATTAAAACTCATATTTCAAACTAGAATTCTTTTACGAACATAATCCCAAAATATACTTCTATCCTAGCATACTAAAAAATATTAATAAACCAAATAAATCCATGAATACATAACTGAACTGAGAATTAAATCTAGCTTAATTACAACTAATAAAACTTGCAATTATTTATCCATCGAAGCTTGTAGAAGAAGCTCTATCTAAACTAATCCTATGTTTTAAATACTACTCTGTTTTAATTTGCAGAAAACAATTTAAAACCTTAGTATATAATCTAAGTTAGTAGCATGCAATCCAATTGGTAATAAATAAGAGACATAGCATGACAAATAACTAGCTCCTATAAGCAACCTGCAAAAGAGGAATTTAGACAATTAAATTACAAACAACATGCATAGTATTTAAAACTACAAAATACATACAACAAAGGAATGAACTGAATTATAACTAAGAAAATGAAACACACGATATATCTATCTATGAAGTCACCCAGACCACTGGTGGGGCCCCCAACAGGTCCTGGCTACTCTTCAACAACGAAACACCGGCTCAAATCAACAAGATTTTGTCATTAATTAAAAAATGCAGTCTGAACATAAGTTTGCAAATATGTCTGGATTACACAATTAAATGTCTTCTTAAAATTATGTCTGTGGTATTTCCACTACTAGTGGTATTTATATATGAATTATAGTCGAAGAGGTCGACCACTAGAAGGGTCGACCTCCTCTAAAAATATAAATTCCATTAAATGTGCTCTAACAGCTTTGGCTTCTAGAAAATCTGTTAGCCACTCAACGATTAGCATAGTTAGATAATATGAGATGTCATGAGCTCTGTATCTAAAGGACACGAGGGTGAATAAAACCCAGTTCATTTATTATCCTATCATAGGTCGCCAATGTACCAACCACCAACTTGCCTACGCTCTGAGTGTTGGATCGCGTGTCAGATGGAGTGTCAGATCATGTACCGGATGGGGTGTTGGATGAATTGTCGGATGAGGTACCGGATGGAGGATTGGAATGTGAATTCTCCCTATTACACACAAATCATGCATTAGATCCTTATAAACATCAAACTGAACTGAATTTAGCTCAAAATCATTGCAAAACATTGATTATGCATACCTGATATAAATCCATGATGAATTGATACAAAATCCTTTGAAAACTTCCTTCGACATGGTCAATAGAATATATAATATTGGTGCAAAAAGGATTCAACCATTGCAAAAATACAATGAAAATACGAGCCCAAAATTACCCCCATGCCTAAGGATTTGCAGTTCCCACTCCAAACAAAAATGAATCACCCAACATGACTAGACTTGCTAAGGAGGGGGTGGATTAGATTTAGAAGTTTTTTGTCCTGAAGACTTTGTCTTGGCCCTCTTACAATGTTTCAATTGTGCCCGGAGGCTACGATTGTCATTAGTCATTTGATAAACCAATCGTTGGAGGGAATTCACTTTTTCTTATTATACCACATTGTTGCGGTGGAGATCCCTATCCATAGTCTTTTTCTCTTCCAACTATTGCAGCAACTGAACATTTTCTTGTTGTAATTTTTCAATAACTGGAGTATGATTGAATGTCTCAGAGGAGGTATTGGATCCCTTGATGGATGTAGAGGGTCTATCTGTTCGAAATATTGTCATTGATGGCAAAGGATGAGACAAAGGAAGAAAAAGAGCTTTCATGTAAGAAAATCAGTGCATGGTTGAGTTTTAGATGGGCACGTATGATCGTTGAAGAGGGTCGCCGACAGTCATCAGATCTGTAGAAGCTGCGCAGAGGTTAAGCGCAGGAGTAGGCATGCATAAGAAGTGATCTGAGCCGTCATATTGGAAGCAGATACCCGTCAGTCACCGGATCTGCAGAAGGTACATGAAGATTAATCCTCAGGAGGAATGCAGAGAAGGAGAACAGATCTGAGCCGTAGGATATGAGAAGAAAACCCGACAGCCGTCGGATCTGTAAGAGTCACGCAGGGGTTAAGTCCTACTATGCAGAGGAGAAATCCCAGACATGTCATCGGGATATTGGAGAGAGAATCCTAGCCGTTGATCTGGGCAGGACACGCGTCAGCATTCTGGTGAGGCCTCGGGATATTGGTCATCGGGAAATCGGGGATCCCAGTGACAAGTGATTTATGCATTGTAAAATCGCGATCAGTGAAACCCCGATGAGTGGAGGCCAACTGTCAGCGCAGCAAAGCAAGAGGACGGAGGCGTAGTGGAGACCAACTGTTAGCGTAACAGAGCGTCGAGATTTGTATGATCGGGGATCCCCCGGTTGTACGCATTAAGGCATCACAAACCTCGTAGCCCCGACGGGGTAAGGTTGTGGTCATGGAGTAATGGTCATGTGGACCCCGGAGCTGAGCCAGGAGGGCCAGCGCGTGGAGAAAAGGTCCTTCATCGGAGAATCAGGATTCGGAGTTTCACGAGTCCCGTAAACAAGTGCATCAGACATCGCGAAATCATGATACATGATTTCTCGATAAAGCAGATAGCGTGTGGGCCACCCCGGAGGATAGGTGGCAGGTCAAAGGCCCGTCGGAGGACTAGCATATAGGGAATCAGCAAATTGGTATTCCCATGAACGAAGGATCGAGGAAATCCCCAAAGGAAACCTCGACGCAGAATCTGAACCGTCCATTCGATGGGACGCGTGTCAAGAGTACGGAGGAAGTCAGGGATCCAGAAATTGCAAATTCAAGAGGCAAAGAAACCGATACATAAGGAATGCTAAAACCTGATTTAAAGAGGGCGTGTAGGTTTAATTCATATTTTAAGGAGGGACCCGAGCAATAGGGATCCTATTTATGCATTATTGGTTAATTATGCCGAGATCTTAAACCCTAGTAGAAGATTTAAAAAGAGCGACGTGGAGGCCAGTTTGTTACTGTGGGGATATCTACAGGTTGTTGAGGTCATTTGTGCAGGCCGCACGAAAGGTTTGAGGAGAGAGGAACCTCGTTGTGGCAGTTGGGTGGCAGATCTACATTGACTGAGAGTTCTCTGCAGTGGGTTTAGCAACTAGAAGAGCGGAGGCATCATCTCCAGGTTTATTGTCTTGTTTAATATGCGTTTAGGAGATTTTTTGTTTTCAGCTGCCTTGCAGTCAGTACATCTATGTTTCCTTTAGAGATAATTGCAGTTGTTGTTACTGCCACTAAAAAATGGTGTATTAATATGATTTCTGGATACAAGTCTTAATAAGATGCCAGAACTGTCTCTTTTGAAAGAAGATGATGCCCAGTGCATAGAACACATGTGAATCCGGGGTTGAAACTGCCTGATCCAGTGTGAAAATAGATAAAACGCGGTCAGCAGTGAGTCTGAGGGTTAAAACCTTCAGTAGAAGCATCCTACCAGTAGAAACTGGTGCTATCTTCAGGGGGTTGAAGCTCCCTTCCAGGAAATGATGGTAAACGAGAGAAGGTTGGATCCTTCTACAGGTAGAACCCTGTGTACTAGTATGAATCTGCACTATGTTGTTGGGAAATAATACCGTATGGACTAACAAGCTAGGGCTGAACTTGTACGCAGATCATGACCTCAAAGAAAACACTTTTAACCTATCACCCCAATACTCAAACCCCCTTTTCACACACAAGCATGGAAAATACCTACTAACCTTTTTATATCGATGTTTGATGTAGATCCTCCATTGCGCTTTATCCGCTTGCTTTCGTTGCTCCTTCCAAAGACAATCCTGCAATCAAAACAAAACACTACACATGCATGTTATTTTTCTACCTAAGGGTTAGATATTAAGCATAAATCAAATAAAATATATATCACTCATGTATTGGGACGGGAAAATTATCCTTTTATTAATATCAAAATGAATCAACTTACAATAATGATAGAGATCGGCCATCGTTCCTCAATCCTGATCCTGGGCTCCTCCTCTTCTTTGTCCTCCAACTGTTTTTCTTGAATTCTCCTTAAGCTTGAGGAAAGGCTAAAGGGTTGGGATAAATGGATTCAGCAATTGGGCAGAGTTTCTTTGATATCTTTTTCCTCCTTCCAAATAGTACCCCTACCCCTCCTTTTATAGGCTAGAAGGAGCTAGGGTTTTGGACGAACTCTCGGCCATGCATGGCTGGGAGTTCCAGTTAACTGACCCAAAGCTTTTCGTCCCGTCGTCAAATTTCCTGTTTTTGTGCTTTGTTAGGTAAACACGGGATGTAGAAGGCTAGCCAGCGTTCCAACGCGTGCAGTATTAGGCCTGTCAGCATTCCAACGCGTGCAGTAGTGGATTAGGGCGCGTGTCACTTTCTCAAGAGGATTTTTGAATAGGTTTCTTAGCAAATGTTTTGGCAATGAAGGGAAATGAGTAGACCTGATGCCAGGTAAGCATGTATGGTGCAATTTAGGGTTATAACAGATTCCCCCTAATGTGTGAGGTCAGAAGAGCATCTGATGGCCGAAATACATTACCAATTATTTACCAATCTGTGTTGATATGCTGAATGAGTGAGCCTAGGAATCAGGAATCAGGAGGTGCCATCTGCAAAAAATATCAAATGTCTCACCGAGGCGGGCATACCCATGCTCAGGATAAAATAGAACCATGGCTACCAATCAAATACACTGTAGATCCATGTCAAAGAACTATAAAGAGTAGCCGCGAACAATAAACAGCGGAGCTACATCTCGAAATCAGAAAGATATACATAGAAAGTATCCATCTCCTAGAAGTTGATTCGGCCTGATGGTTGTACTTCAGAGCTCGAGAAACAACTTCAAAGTCTTCTAAAACTCGAGTAGGAGTGTAATATGAGTGCACGACTGCACTACCTAGAGGTCTTCGATGGCTCGTCGGTTATGGACTTGATAATCTTGATGATCGGACTGAAGGCTTCAGTGATTTCGAACAAAGACTTGATTGGACGTTCAGGATGGTCGGGTATGCAGACAAGAGACATATTGAAGAGGGGCCGACTCAGGCTTGGTGACAAACTTCCCTTGGATAATAGCACAACAAGTGATAAAACTCAGGCAGCATATCTTTTAATCATAAGTCTACAAAGCAGGAGGCATCACAAACTCTCCATATGTTTGGAAGAGTAACAAAACGATGGAGGACACAACTCTATATAACGAGCAAAGCTTCCTAAGGTCGTACTACATCCCATAGTCTGATGAATCAAATGGATAGATGTGCTTCATCCAAGGGCGACTCATTATGCTGCCAATAAAGAAAATACTTTTCCCATCCTCTTTTTTGGGGTATATTCGATTTTTTTGTTCTTTTTTATGATTTTGAAAAAAGAATAAAGGAATATTACGTTACAATGGAGGAACGAGCACCGCAAACATACTAGCTCGAGGCACAAGGACAAGACTGATGTTCTGAAAAATGATACTCGGGAAAAATCCTCCAGTGGCCAAAGGTGTTAAGACGCAGAAGCAAACTGTTACAAGGCTGATGGGTAAGGTATGCAAAAGCGGTTGAAAAAACACACAATGGTAATGCCCTTTGATGTAAGTTTAATGAGCCCAGAGAAGGTAAGCTCGGTCGTTTTTCATATTTAGAGAGTCTGAAAAGCATAAAAAGGAAACTCCATTGGGGTACCTTTTTCGATAATAGTCTAGTCGGTTCGAAAAAGGGGTAAACTAGCACCGATTAGACGTCAATTCAAAACCATTTTAATGAGTGTGAAAAGGACAAGATCACTCGGCGATTTTTTCACTTTTAAGGAGTCTGAAAAAATCTTAACCATCGACTCCGTCAGGAATATTCTTCTGGACCAATTTAACGAGTGTGAAAGAATAAGGCCACTCGACGATCTTTTCAATTTTAGGGAGTCTGAAAAGAGCTTAACTATGGACTCCGGGGGGGTTTCTTTTTCGTAAATTTAGTCCCTCAGGCCCGAAAAAGGGATAAAATTATACCTGAGGATACTCTTCTAAAGAATGGGAATTCAATAGAGTATTCCTTTGTTCGTACAGTTGACCGTCCAGACCGAAAAAATGGGTAAACTACCGTCGGATAGACGTGACTTCAAATTTTAGTTTAATAAGCGTGAAAGGCCACAAGATCTCTCGGAAATCTTTTCATGTTTAGAGGGTCTGGAAAGGGCTTAAAAGGAGACCCGTTTAAGGAACGTTCTTTTGGACCAATTTAACGAGTGTGAAGAAACAAGGTCACTCGACAATCTTTTCATATTTAAGGAGTCTGAAAAGGGCTTAAAGAAGACTCCATAATGGTTACTTTTCTCAGTTAATCTGGACGAGATCGAAAAGCATAAATGCAGTCTCACTGGATGTTGCTTTCAGATCTCGAAGTGAGCTTGAAAACAACAAAGGTAGCTCATGATCGACACTTTGTGGGTCAATGCTTGGCATCTCCTCGAGGGAGTTGTATGCTCCGACAAAAACATTGTCTATGACGCCAGGGGTTCTGGAGATATTGATAGGTATAGTTTCAGCGATAGTCTCCATATTGCCCTCAGCATAAATTTCCTGTGTAGCTAAGAGGTTAATGGGACATGGTTGATCTCCCGTCATGGTGATAGTGAATTCTCCGGCCTCGATTCGGCTTAACGCTGGGAGGAAATATGATCTGTGATGTAGATCCTCCCAAGGTTTGTCCGGACTAGTCATTGCTTCGATTACAGCTTCGTCAGAAGGCAAGACTAAGTCTAACGAATCAGTGGTAGCAAGAGAACCCTGAGCCCAGATAGGCTCAAGAAGTGGATCCAACTCTTGTGCGGGTGTCGGATCAGGAGTAGCTGAAGTTTGTTGGACTAAAGAGTACGCTACTTCAGTGGATGACAAGGGCATGGCCATGCCAGCGTGCCCTGTCTCATCCATCATGGTTGATGGGGAAGGAAGAATCCACGGATCCTAAAAGTAAGTCGTGCGGAACGACGAAACGTGAAAAATCTCAGCCTTGTGGTGAGTCGATATAAACTTGACATCACCATGAGGAGGTGGGTAATCGAAAGTACCCATCAAAGATGGACACAAACCAACTCCTACGTTAATGACACTGGCTTGAGGATTATCTATCATGGGAACCGTGGATTCCCCCAAGGTTGGGTCAGGTCTAGAGAAGGACAATTGATCAATGGTCACTATCCGACCTTCATGTGGAAACAATAAGACTCGGAAAACTGTAGCAACCACCGCTTGCATAGCATAAGTCCAACTATGACCTAAAAAGAGATTGTAGTTGAGGGGGGCATCGAATACCTCTAATTCAACGCACACGGTCTTTCCCCCTAATTGCACAGGGAAAGAAGGAATGATGCCATGTGGTCCGAAAGAACGACCGTCAAACGCAGTGAGGAGAGTAGGTGATGGAGACAACTCAGGCTAACCAATGGCTTTCCAGCATGCTAACGACATAACGCAAGTCGAAGTTCCCTCATCGACCACCATGCGAAATATATTCCATGTAAAAGTTTTCGTGGAATGAGCCACTACTATCTGAAACGCGACATGGTAAGGTAAACGAGGTTTCAAGTCAGTCGTATCTAACATGATGGTACTGGGGTTACAAGTCTCAGTAGAGACTAAAGCAGCCAACAAGGCTTTTCTCTGAGCAGGGCAACTTTGGAGGATCTCCAAAGCGGACATAGGACAAGGGGTTTGGGATAAATCTTCCACCACAGAGTATTTCTGGGCAGCCCTTGCGTTTGGGTTGTGAAAAGCTCTCTTGAACACACCTTTTGGAATGCGTGTCATCGTTTCTCCCAACGTCTTCTCAATCTGTAGAGGAAGAGATGGGAGTTCGGCTTCTTTGCCCTTCTCAGAGGTGCTTGGTTTACTATAGTCGTGCGCTCTAGTCGTTATTAAAGAATCACCCCTAACCATATATACGTTCGCAGAAGAGGAATTATTCGAAGGAGGGAAGTTTTCCTGGCTGCCCCCTTCGACACTTGTAGAGGCTTGAGTTAAATTTTGCCCATGCTGAAAGGGATTAGTCAACACGGCTTGCTGTTGCTGTGTGACAAACTTTTGGGCCTCTGCAAGTCGAGGGCATAGATGGGTCAGGTGGTCTTCCACACATAAGTTACACGGATACCTCGCCTTCCTTTTTTCCGGGGTTCCCTCGCCAGCATTATCAGTGGGTTTCTTATCCCCCTTACCCTTCTTGCGTTATTTTTTCTTCCCTTCAGGCTGTTGGGTGGCCTTTGTGTTAGTCATCTATACAGAGTGTATTTCCGACGTTAGGGTAGGAGGAGCAGCCAAAGCAGTAGTCTGGCTGGTCGCTGAGTGTTGTATGGATAACTGTTGCAATTGTTTTGTCAATTGCTCAGTAGGCTTAGTTTGTGCCGAACCAACGATGCCATCGGCATGTGGTCCGGATCTCTGTCTGATTTTATCCAGTATCGATTGTGGTGCATCCGGCAGGATGTTGTACAGTAAACCAGACTGAGAATAGATAAGCTCAAACTGTTGAGCCCTCATGATGGCATTTTCTTTGGAGAAAACCCCAGAATTTGCGACGTCTTTGGATAATTGCTGTACTAAAGACTTAAGGAACCACTCAAGCAGGAATGTTGGTGGAACCGGTACTTTGATTAGACTCTTTCGGCGTCGCCACTCTCAGATATGATCAGAGATATGGTCTGTTGTCGTCTGCTCGAAATTAGCTAGCAACTTTGTGCCGGTGTCGTATCTCATAGGTAACTGGAAATGGTTAAGGAAGTCCATAGCCAGTTCGCCAAAAGAAGAATATCGTGAGCGATCAATCTCTATGTACCATTTCGCGGCACTCCCAATAAGAGTGCATTGAAACAATCGCAACTGGACGGAGTCATCTTTCAGTGAGTTAGATGAACACCAAAGATGGAAAGTAGTCACATGATCACCTGGATCTTCGTTAGGCTTGGCCTCGAACTTTGGAATGTTTGAAGGCAACTTTGTTGGCATAGGAGGCCAACATGGATCATGACAGATGGGATCATTTAACAACCGTGTCAAATCTGGCAAGTGTAGCGTCGCCAAGAATGGTAATTTTGGTTGCTGCTGATAGCCTGGAAAAAAGGGTCCTGAAGTTTGATTGGCACCAGGTTGCCAGGAAAAGTTTGGTTGCTGGCCTAGATTCTGGTAGAAACCATGGCCCTGACCGTCATAAGGGTTTTTCATCTGAGGAGACATCATTGGCTGATTCCCCATAAAGGACATAGGATGTTGGGCATTCATCGTGTTTGACAGACTTTGGGAAGGATTAATCCATGCCGGTCCCGATGGGAGAGGCATAGAAGTTTGTCCAGGGTTCCATTGACTGTGGAAAGAATTACCCCAGAACGACATTCCAGAGGAAGGAACGAATCCTTGTCCTGAGTTCCAAGGTCCTGGTATATGTGCCCCCAGCGTAGGAATAGTACCCTGTGCCGGAGTAGACTGTCCAAAAATGGGTGTGCCCCTGGATGGGAAAGCAGTGGATGCGAAAGTGTTATTACCAAACGTCTCGTTCCAAACAAACAGTGATGAACCTATCGACTGAGTTTGTGCAGGTGTTCCTTGACTCCCGGCTCCAAATAAACTTGTGTGTGCAGGCTGCCCGGCGGACTGCTGATGCAGACCACCAAGCGAAGGCGATGAAGGAGACATGTGACCTCCAGCGTAAGGAAAATCATTGAAAGGGACAGGAATGCCCCCAAGTTGACCTTGCAGAGGAGCGTTAGAGCTCCCTGCCCCCAGACCCAAAGTCTGTAAAGTGGAGTGAGTGAGTACAGGACTTGTACCTGAACTAGGCATACCGTATGAAAACGAAGATCCTGTCACACTAGGTGTGAAGAGAGGTGTGGTCGCCGCGATAGATGGGGTTGGTCCACTGTGCGACGTAGTTGCGGTCAAGACCATAGTGGTCTGGACCACCAACAAAGGAAAGTTAGGAGAAGCTTCTCCTATGGTAGAAATGGTGATGGGAATGGAAGAATTCCCAGAGGAAGTAACAACGTTTGTTGCCATAGCTGTGTGAGGCACTGACAGGCGCTCGTAAAATTGAATTGACACAATAACTTGCGGCCAATTATCAGTGTTTGAGGTTTCAACCAATCCAAGATTGGTGGTCGATTCCTTCGGGAGTTGTTCGGGCTCAATGGTTGGGAACCCGGTTGCTTCGAAAGACCCTTGTTGGTCTAACTTCTACCTCAATGGTGACAGGGGTGGCTCCAGTATAATCGGCGGCAGGCCCAGAAGCCTTCATGACCGGCGGAGCTCTGAATCCTCCACTGTGTGAGAAGATTCACGACACGCTAAGGTATCCTACACAAACAAGTAGTAACACACACTAAAAGAATCCCCTATGAGATAAGACAAGCAAACACTAACTATTTTGAAGAACAGTTACAACAACCAACACTAGATCAACTTACCAGTGCAAGTGCAACTCGAATACGGAATCACCCTCTGGGTATACTCTGCAAAGCATGGCCCGATGTCTATCCTAGGTACCGTGGTATACCCCCACAGTCACCTATGTATGTCCCTAGAAAAGATTGACAACTAGTTTGCCAGCACGTGAACAGTCACCAGGCGGGTACAGTCGATAGTCGGGTAGACCACAATGAGAAGGGTATCAAGCCTGAAACCTGTCAAGGGTATCGAGAGCAAATGGTCCGGAAGACAACTGAGGACCTCGAATGGATTCGAGACCCAAGAAGCTCCGTGGCAAATGAAAATGACAGAATCCCTCAACAAATCCTCGATATGTGTTCTCCACTACGCTCGGTCCAGCTTTGGAGGGGTTATCTCCTCTACCTTTCCTTACGCGACCTCGTGTTTAGCCCCTGTGTTAAAGGGGGGTCCCAGATAACTTTCCGTAACTAGACTTCTACACTCCCTATGACAGACTCCAATGTTTGGTTTGAGTGGCCTTGGAGAATTTACTCTCCAACCTATTCCAAGGCCCTAGTCCTGAGCTAGTGTATGAACCCTACAAACAAAAAGTCTAATAGTTTTTAATTAGCATTTCTTTTAATATGATTTTTTACGTCACAAGGTATGAAGGTGAAACTGATGGTGTGTAAAGACTCAAAGCAAAAATGAACCAAAAATGCTTGGCAACAAAAACTTTTACAAAAATGCAAAAACCAACAACTTTTCAACAAGAAAGACTTCTTTTCATTTCAAATTTTCTAAGATTTCATGCAAAAACTTATGAAAAAAGACTTCTTCCTAGCTACTGATGCAACAAAACAATCTTCACACAAAGAAGAAAATGAGAAAGAGAATTTTTTTTTTTTTTTAAATTGCAAAATGAAGCAATAAAGGGAAAATGCCGACAAGCACAAAACCAAGAAAACAAAATAAAATTCCGGCTTAAAGCACAGATCGAGAAGGACCAGAGCAAAGACACTCAAAGGCAATCAAGAAAGCACCGATTCTAACACTTGTCTAAAAACCATAAAACAATTTTTTTCTTTTGTCTTTTCTATCAAACATCAACTAAGAAAAAAAAACACAGGGTAAGAATAAAAGGCCCTAACCTGCTGACTATGCAGCCCCAGACTCAATACCCTAAGAGGAACACTTCTCACCACAAGAGGGGATGACTGTCCCACCCAAGCTGAAAAGAAACCGATCAATCCCGCGACTGTCACTGAAACAGCACACGTACAAATGTGTGCTGAGCTATAACAGTGTGTGGGTACCCGCGGGCTAAACCTTAACAGGCCGCGGGTCTGTATAAAATCTAAGACAAAACAAAACACAGGCAACCCAGACCTGAAAAAGGCCCCTGATATTGACAACCAGGGTCTCTTAAAGGCTTGGATGCTTCTTCTTCAACAGAAAAGAAAAAATAATTACAAAAAGAAAACAATAAAGCAGACTGAAAACAAGACAATAAACCAGCAAGACCCAGACAGGATCCAGAAAGCCCCCTGAGAAGGTAAACTTATGACAGGGAAGAGGAGACTGCCTCTCAAGCTCTCTGAGTCCTACACGCTACTGAAACCTCTGTAGCAAGCGTTCAAACGTGGGCTACAGAAGGTTAGGGCGCGGGTTACACGCGTGCAGGCCTTCTGCAGGCCGCGTGTACCTCTGTGTGTCCCGATAATAAATGTCAAGCAACAGTCAAGGAAAAACTGGTATTAAGAACCAGGTTCCCTGCTAGCTTTGACCTAACAGAAAACAAACAAACAAAGAAACAGAAACTCTAATTCTTTGAACTACCAAAAAACCTTCAACTAAATCCGGAACCCTAAGAGTAATATCCCCAGTGGAGTCACCAATTCTGTTGTTGGGAAATAATACCCTACGAACTAACAAGCTAGGGCTGAACTTGTACGCATATCATGACCTCAAAGAAAACACTTTTAACCTATCACCCCAATACTCAAACCCCCTTTTCACACACAAGCATGGAAAAGACCTACTAACCTTTTTATATCGATGTTTGATGTAGATCCTCCGTTGTGCTTTATTCACTTGCTTTCGCTGCTCCTTCCAAAGACAATCCTGCAATCAAAACAAAACACTACGCATGCATGCTATTTTTTCTACCTAAGGGTTAGATATTAAGCATAAATCGAATAAAATATATATCACTCGTGTATTGGGATGGGAAAAGTATCCTTTTATTAATCTCAAGATGAATCAACTTACAATAATGATAGAGACTAGACATCGTTCCTCGATCCTGATCCTGGGCTCCTTCTCTTCTTTGTCCTCCAACTGCTTTGCTTGAATTCTCCTTAATCTTGAGGAAAGGCTAAAGGGTTGGGACAAATGGATTCAGCAATTGGGAAGAGTTTCTTTGCTATCCTTTTCCTCCTTCCAAATAGTACCCCTACCCCTCCTTTTATAGGCTAGAAGGAGCTAGGGTTTTGGACGAACTCTTGTCCATGCATGGCTGGGAGTTCCAGTTAACTAACCCAAATATTTTCGTCCCATCGGAAACTTTCCTGTTTTTGTGCTTTGTTAGGTAAACGCGGGCTGTAGAAGGCCAGCCAGCGTTCCAACACGTGCAGTATTAGGCCTGCTAGCGTTCCAATGCGTGCAGTAGTGGGTTAGGGCGCGTGTCACTTTCTCAAGAGGATTTTTGAAGAGGTTTCTCAGCAGATGTTTTGGCAATGAAGGGAAATGAGTAGGCCTGATGCCAGGTAAGCATGTATGGTGCAATTTAGGGTTATAACACACTAGTACATTGTTGTAAAACATTTTCTTAATAATAATTATTGAAGACAGAGACAACAACATCGGTGGTTTTCTCCCGATTTGGGTTTCCACCTTAAATCTTGGTGTTCGTGTGTCTTACTCATGTGCATTGGTTTATTTGTTATTTACTGCACTGAATTACTTCTTAATAGACATCTGATGAATGAAGAAATTCATAATAAGATCTCTGAATGCACTCTTGTTTTCTTAAGACTATACAATAGCTAGTCTCTACAAAGTAGCCTAAGGTTTTCAGTGAAAGAAAAGAGAAAATTGTTGATTTCTCAAAATACTGATTCACCCCCCCCNGCCAGGTCCTTCTGAAAAGGCTTAGCCGCTAGAAGGAAGATCAATCAAAATGAGCAATCAAGACAGAATAACATCTACCAGGCCTCCACTCTTCAATGGAAACAATTTAATCTTCTGGAAAACAAGGATGAGATCTTATCTTTAGTCTCTGGGAGCATATGTATGGGCTATTGTTGAAGGAGGATATCAATATCCATCTGCAGTACCAACATATCCAACAGAAAGGAAAACCTACGAAACAAATGAAAAAGCAGTCAATGCTCTGTTAGGAAGCCTAACTGAATCATAATTTGTCAAAGTCATGCAGCTGAATACAACAAAGGACATATGGGACAAAATCATTCTGAGTTATGAAGGTGATGCAAAGGTAAAAAGTGCTAAACTGCAAACTCTCAAAATTCAATATGAGAATCTTAAAATGAATAATGAGGAAAGCATTGCCAATTTCTTCTTACGTCTTGATGATATTGTAAATCGCATGAGAAATCTGGGAGAAACAATAACCGAATCTACTTTGGTGAAAAAAATCTTAAGATCCCTAACTGCAAAATTTGAGTCAAAAGTATCAACTCTTGAAGAAAAGAAGGATCTTCAAAATCTTACCATGGTACAACTACATGGCATACTAACTGCTTATGAAATGAGAAGAGGAGGACCATCTGAAGTCAAAGAAGCAGTCTTTAGAACTTCTACAAAAGGAAAGGAAGTACAA
>ML811832.1:123210-159436 GCA_009831015.1 Picea engelmannii | reverse complement strand
TTACCCCACTTAAATGTTCAAGTACAAGATGATTCAAAATGAAAATGTCTCCTTGGTATATATAGGAGACTAGGAGGTATAATTACAACTAATGGCCTAAATCCGACATAAATAAAATAGCATTACTAATATAATATGCCCCAGATAAGGGGTAATGAGCCAATATTAGGGATTAACAGAACTTCATTGTTTGTGAAGGTTCATTTTCGGGAAGTTTGGGTTCCTGGTCCTTAGGAATGATAACATCTTCCCACCTAGTGTCATTCATAGGTTGTTTGGGTGTTTCCTCTTCTTCTTCTTCCTGGATTATTACTGAAGGCCTTTGTCTGTCCAAAACTTTTCCCGACCTTAGTTGAATCTCCTGCAATGGAACAAGAGAAATAACATACGTTGGAAAGGCTTGCATCTCAACATTGTGAAGAGTTTGTGTGGCTTTGTTATTGGGATTGAGAATTGGTTGTGACAGTAGTAATGTCTGTATTGGGGAGCTTTCATTTTGGTATTGTTGTGGTTGTTATGGAATAGGAGGTAGAGGTGGGGGAACAAAACCTGGCAGAAGTTGTGGGATGTTCGGTGGAAACTAGGTGTAATGATGATTGGGCATAGGGATAGGTGGAGCTTGAGGGGTTCCTTAGTTATTGCCTCCTCTCTATCCTTGAAGCTAAGGATGGTGATACTGTGTAGACTAGTTTTTCCAACTCGGTGAGTTCCACTATTGTGGTTGTTGATAATAGGGTGGAACTTGAGGCTGTAAATCCAGGTATGTAGGATGACCCCTATGATGCCATGGCCTCCTAGGTGCATAAGAGGACTCCCCAGGATCCCCACTTATGTATATGGATAAAAACCTGAGCAGTGATGGGAAATTTTCACTTGAGTGATCCTAAGTGTAGAAGCCACAAACTGAAATATTATCTAATGGGAATTCCCTTAAGGAATGCTTCTTCCTACATTTTTGGAAAAATATGCTCATTGCTGCAGATTTCCTCCTCCTGTTTCTTTTTAATCTATAGGGTACCCAACTGGGAACCTATTGTTCTTAAGATATCCATTTTGAAGTTCTCTAAAATTTTCCCTATATCCACCCTTGTGATACCACCTGAACTAACTTCTTTTAGGTTTCTACTATAAGGATCCCAAACACTCCTTCCTGTTTTAGCTCTACTCCTTGAGTAGTTCCTACACATTTCACAGATTTTAATAAATGGTTTATGGGAGATGTCACCTGATGCCATCAGGTTAAGTATCTCTAAGTATTCCTCTGAAATTCCTTTAAGGAAAATATCCCTGACTGGATCATATGGAAGGTCATGGTACTTCTATTTTTGTGAGATATAAGCAAATCGTTCCATATAATTCTCGAGATTCTTGTCCTCTAATTGTTGGATTTTAAAAATATCATTACGAGAGTCCTTGGAATTGTAGTAGTCTTGGTATTTATTAAGAAATATATCTTCCATGGCTTCCCAAGACCTAATATTGGATTCTCCCAACCCCATGAACCATCTTAGTGCGAAATCCTTGAGGGTGGCAGGAAAAAGTTTTAATTTCTGGGCATCTTGTAAGTAATTGTAGCTCCTACACAAGATGTCGAACTCAAATAGGAAGGTATATGGGTCTTCGTTGCTTTTTCCGTAAAAGGTGGGAAATGTCGAGAGTGGAATGTTTTTCATATTGACATTTAGTGTGGTGTCCAAAATTGGAAACCCAAAGTTAGTTTCAATTTGGTTTCCAACTTCTTCTCCCTCCTTGTGTCTTACATGGTTGTGATCCTCATAAAAATCCATATTGGTTTGGTTTTCAAAAAGAGAGTACCTAAATGGTTTTATCTTTGAAGATAACAAGGTATACCAAGGTTCTTTTCTAGGAGAGGTATCACTTTGATGGGAAGGTCTTTCTACTACTTGGATGTCTAGGCCTCTACTCGAACCGGTTGAAACTATTAGTGCTAAAGTTTCTGTTTCAACTTGGGAAACAATTATATTGGATGAACTTCCAAACAAAATATTCACATGTTCAGGGTCAATGATGTCTACAAAGTTAGGATCTCCAGATGGTGGTGAAAAAACAAAGGTTGTGTTGGTTGGTTCTATGGAAGGCTCGAGTTGTCTTTCCTCATGTCCCACTATTATTGGTGCTTCAATGTTCTACTCTATAGTGCTCCCTGTTTTGGTCTCTTCAGAGACAGATTTAGCTCTTTGGGTTGAGTTAACCCCTACTTTCCAGTATCAATCTGTAGATTTTATTGGTGGGGTGTTCCTTCCTCCAAAAAGGTTAGAAGGAACCTTGTTCAAAAGGTTCGGTTTGGTTTTAATGTATCATCCTTTTTCCTCGCTAGGTTTTTTCATGAAATCAAATAAAAAGAAAAACAACCATTGGGTTTGGGGGAACCTACTATAACAAATGCGCAGGTTCTTACCTCTCATATTAAATCTCCCCCACCACCAAACTAATGCTAAGGTTTAGAAATGATCTACTCCATAACTATTTCCTACCTTAAGACAAATCCCCAACAACGACGCCAAAAATGATGGGTATTCTATATGCACAAAACCCCTCAACTAAATTTTCAACCTGCAGTAAGTCAACTTAGAGTTGTAGAACTATATATTCCAAGGCATAAAATTTAATGGAAGTATGGTCTAACTAAGGGGATGATCTATCTAAGGATTAATCTACTTAAGAAATGACTCTTTCATTTCTATCCATTAGCAAATCCTATGAATGAGCTTGAACTATTTACCTTGAGAAACTTCAAACAATGGATCAGTGGATTATCCCTAAAGAAGAAAATCATAACCTACTTTGAGAAAGTTAATCTATTCAACTTAATGAGCAACAACAAGTAAATTACTTTTGATCTTTTATCTTTAAGCAAATAAGAAAACAAACAACTACCCTATCAAAACTATTTCAACAAGTAAACTCTATTCTTAAAACAAAACTCATAATCATTTCTACTTTGCAAAGGAGAAATCTTAACCTACTTAATAGAAAAGCCTCATGACTGTATTTAGATTCTAATTAATCAAAACTATTCTTAATTTGCAATAAAAGGAAAATATAATTCAAAGATGATGATTATGTCTTTGGTGCCTAATAACATCACGATGACATCTGACTATTAATGAGAGCTCGAGAGGGATTAATTCAATGTTGAATTCTATAGATAAATGAAAAGTGTGAATCAAGGAATCTAACGAAATATTTTCCATCATAAAAGCAACACTAAATATCCTAAAAATCCATGTGATCTCTAAATTTCATGCATCAATTATCAATGATTAAAAGGTACTCTTATACTAATTCAAGAACACTCTTATGCTAACTCAATAAAATTTACAAGCTTATGAACTTATGACTAAGAATCTTAATTCAAATCCAATCTTCTCATTAAAATTACAATTCAAATCTACAACTAAGATTTTATAAATTAAATTGGGCTAATCCTATCATTAAAACTCGGATTTCAAACTAGAATGCGTTTACAAACATAATCCCAAAATATACTTCTATCCTAGCATACTAAAACAAGATTAATAAACCAAATAAATTCATGAATACATAACTAAACTGAGATTTAAATATAGCTTAGTTACAACTAATAAAACTTGCAATTATTTATCCATCGAAGCTTGCAAAAGAAACTCTGTCTAAACTAATCCTCTGTTTTAAATACTACTTTGTTTTAATTTGCAGAAACCAATTTAAAACTTTAGTACATAATCTAAGTTAGTATCCTGCAAGCCAATTTTTAAGAAATAAGAGACATAGCATGACAAATAACTAGCTCCTATAAGAAACCTGCAAAAGAGGAATTTAGACAATTAAATTACAAACAACATGCACAATATTTAAAACTAAAAAATACATACAACAAAGAAACGAAGTGAATTATAAATAATAAAATTAAACACATGATATATATATCTATACAATCACCTAGACCATTGGTGCCCCCCCCAGCAGGTCATGGCTACTCTTCAATAGAGAAACACGAGCTCAAATCAACACAATTATGTCATTAATTGAAAAACGTAGTCTCAACATAAGTTTGAAAATATGTATGAATTACACAATGAAATGTATTCTTAAAATTATGTCTGTGGTATTTCCACTGCTAGTGGTATTTATAAATGAATTATAGTTCGAGAGGTCGACCACTGGAAGGGTTGACCTCCTCTAAAAATGACAATTCCATTAAATGTGCTTTAACAGCTTTGGCTTCTAGAAAATCCATGATCCACTTAGCGATTAGCATAACCTACTAATATGATATTTCATGAGCTCTGTAGTTCTAGGCCACGAGGGGGCACAAAAACCAGGTCATTGATTCACCCATCACAAGCTGCCAATGTACCAACCACCAACTTATTTGCGCTCTGAGTGTTGGATCGCGTGTCGGATGGAGTGTTGAATCGAGTACCATATGGGGTGCTGGATGAAGTGTCAGGCGAGGTACTGGATGGAGGATTGGATCGTAAATTCTCCCCGTTACACACAAATCATGCATTAGATCATTTTAAACATCAAACCAAACCAAATTTATCTCAAAATCATTGCAAAACATTGATTATGCATACCTGATATAAATCCATGATGAATTGATACAAAATCCTTTTAAAACTCCTTCAAAATGGTCAATAGCATATATAATATTGGTGAAAAAAGGATTCAACCATCGCAACAAAACAATCAAAATACGAGCCCAACAATCACTATACAAAACAAACTCCTTCGGTACACGATAGTGCCTCCATTTTTTCAAGGCTTGAATTATGGCATAGAACTCTTTGTCATATGTGGAGTACTTCTTCTTCTTCATAATTATGGCATAGAACTCTTTGTCTTTCCACAGGCATAACATCTTACTTCTTCTCCTCTCATATCCCTTTCCATAGATCTATTTTATACGGGTTGCTCTGCATGTCTTCTAGGAGGAATTGTGCTGGCGTACCTGACACCACTCGTTGGTACCAATCCAATCCTCTGTCTCCTTTTCCTACAAAAATCAATTTTATAACAGCCTTTATACCACTATAGTGCACACCCCCCTTCTCTCCTAAGGGTTTCTTGACCTCCTGGTCTTGGATCATTCAGGATACTGAGTCAGATCGACTATTAGGGTCCTTGTGGGTACCCAAAATTACTATACAAAGGGCCCTTTCTCCTAAGTGACCATGGGCTATGACCGTGGATCAATATCTTCGCGATTTAGGGCTTTGGGGATATCATGATCTCTGGCTTCGACACTTTCCTAAGTGTTCTCATCCGAACTCTAGACCTCACGTCACGTGTCTCCTTTGATTTCGATGGCCCAACAATGCTTCGAGTTTTGCGACTTCGCAAAACTCCCGTTCAATTGGGCACAAACCTTCAGAATTCAGACTTCCAGACCTGCTAATTCGCTACCACGTTCCTTCTCCATAGCCAACGGTTGAGATTTATTCATGACTTCATGAATTCGTGACTCTCCTCTTACAATACCTCTAAAAATCCCGAACCACGAAGTGCTGAAACACCTTATGGCCAACCTTCGCGTAGTTCTCCCAGATCTGACAGTCTGGAACAATTCACCTCCCTCCGGAACAGATCTCATTTGTGGGTTTTGGGAAATCTTAAAAGATCCTGCCCTTTTGAATATTCTACGCCGATCTCCCTCCTGATATTGTCTTCCTAGACCTTCCTTGTTCCTCCTAACATTTTCTTCGACACTTAATCGAAGTCTCGACCTGTGCATGCCTTGCAATAGGTTCTCCTCCACACTCAACTTCTTTTTGTGGATGATTTCACACTCTTTGTGAATAAAGTCACGCTACTCCTCCTAAGCTTACGAGTCTGAGACTCTGTCACGCACTCCTTGCAAATGCATATGCACTCCTTGCATACATAAGTTTCACGCTACCTCTTCTAATATTTTAGTCAAAACAGACTTGGTCACACACACCTTGCAGACACTATGCACTCCTTGCACTTGCTCAAAAAAGAGAAACAATTGAAACTTATTCAATATTCATAGTGACTCATACATTCAACCTTGTAAATGAATTAATAAACCACAAGAACCATAAATAATAGAGAATTTCAAATAAGAAGAAAGTCTACCATTCATTCATCTAGATAGACACAACAACAACATATAATTGAGAAAATACTGCTCTGTTATATTCATTCCATAGTCATATACATGGATTGATACACTGCTTTCCAACACTCTACAACATATACAATAGGTCCATCTACTCCTCAACTATCATCTATCAACAACTCATTTACAACTAGAGAACCAATAACAACTACAATGAAAATCTGCACGATAGATTCATCAGCCTCTTTTCAGAAACATTACAAAACTTTATACAAGAGGTGCTCTTCTAGACTTTCCCTCCAACTACTCTAGGATATCCTATCGAAATAAAAGATTTCAACTACTTAATATTTATTACAATAAATATTCAAGTCAGAGAGATAAGAGCGAAAGCTCCATATCTGTACTGCAATCTTCAACATTAAAGAAAAATACATTCCCTCATCGATCTGATGCGATGGCTCATCCTCCAATCATTAAACATGCTCATAAATCAAAATCTTCCCCAAATATTACATTAATACGTCAGCTTTGGAATTCAAAATATTTCAAAATACACGTTAGTGCACCCAACTGTCCTAAACACGCGCTTCGTTGGCGATGCTCCTGCATCACTATGGTTCATGGTTAGAGGGTATATTGTGGGATTAGTTCTTTATGTGGTTAATTAGATAAGGGGTTAGTGGGACCAAGGTGTTATAAAAATAGGATCGCAGAGAAATAAAATAAACATATGCAGAAATAAAACAAAGAAGATACAAAAATGAAAACAAAGACACATATATACATGGTTCTCCCAATGTGGGCTACGTACACAAGAAAAATTTCCATTCCTTCCTTTATTATTATCCATAAAATGAAGGGGTACAACCTACATCACACCCACTACAAATTCCTCTTCTTTCTCTCATGGTCTCCTCTCTCAAAATACAATATTCCCTCTCATACATAGCCACAATAGAATTCCCCCATACAGAAAAGAGGGTTTCCTTATAGGTAAAAATTCCCTAACATAACTTCTATCATCGTATTTGTTAGATTATAATTAATGGTCCATATTGACTATGAAATTAGAATATTTTACAAGGCAATTTTTCCCAAAATTTTCCTCAGTGGCTCTGCCCCCAAACCCTTGAACGAGGGCACACAGGCCCCCATACATCTCAACTGGAGAAGGAGAACCCCATCGGACCCCCACCTCTAGGGGGGAATCCCCCAAACCCTCTAAATAAGGGGGTATTCTAATAAAAATGGATATCGGTGGCCACCCACCTTTTCCAACTGGCTCAAAACAATTTTCTAACATTTTTGGCAATTTACTATTTTTAGCAGTTTTAACTTCCAGGGCCATTTTGAGGGCCTAAATGAAGTTTTTTCGGTATCGAGCTTCTCAATGATACCGAAAGGAATGATTGATCCCCCAACACTAATTTCCTCGATGATACCTTTCCAACGGGCTATCACACACCTAAAACGAAGATCGTATGCAAAAGTTACGACCCCAGGAAGTTGATGTACTAACTTACCCAAACAGGGCCCACATGACTTTTGGCACTTCATCTCCTAGAGTTAGGTTTTTGGATGTCTAGGCTTTTTGCATTCTTACTTATTATAAAAAGGTCTTCAAAGCCTCATTGTAACATTCTTCTTGCGAATTCACGCTGCCGTCACATCTCTTCTCAGAGATAAGCCGCCACCATTCCAACAAGCTTGTTTTCGCTGCATTTTACAATTTCATCATATTTCGTTATTGAATAGAAAACCAGTTTTACTATATCTCTGTTATTTTGTGTTAAGAACCTGTTAATAATCTGTGTTCATTTTTTTCTTCTCATAAAATCTGGATCAATGGTATCAGAGCGGTCTTCTCCTTATCGTCTTAATGCATGTCCCCAACAAGGTCGGAGTACAAAGAGTTGGGTCTCGAGCTTGTTTATCTTGAGGAAAAAATATCTCGCACACCCAAGAGACCTCCCATGGCAAGAGAAAAGAAATATGATGGGACAAGAGATCCTTTCAAACTGTTGATTGAGGAATCCCTCACGCAACAGAGGAACGAGATGATGGATTGACTACCAACAGGCGACGCATCTTCTCCGAATGGAGGCACCGCCCCCTTCAAGGTACAAATAAACTTTGATATTCCTATATTTGAAGGTCAGATAGACACAGATGCTATAGAAAAGTGGTTGAATCTACTAGAAGGTTGATTTTCTATTCATCATTTTTCGAATAGAGAAAAGATTACTTTTGCGCTCCTCAAAGCCGTTCCCCATGTCAAAGATTGGTGGGAAAATTTTTGTGAGAAAAAGGAAACAAAGGAAACCTCATTATTTTCATTCACGACCTCCTGGGAATCCTTCAAGGATGCTATTAAGGAACAATACTACCCTGTCGGAAGTTATGACGACCTGTATACCAAATGGACCACACTGCGGCAAGAAAGAGACCAAGTAGTGCCAAATTTCACAAATATATTCCATACCTTGCGCACCAAGTTGGGTATCAAAGATTCAGAGCGACATATGGTGCTCAAGTATCATGGTGATCTACATAGATACATCCATACCGAAATGGATTTTTTTTACATCTCATCCTTGGGCACGACCTACCAATATGTCGTCAAAATCAAGCAGAAGCTCAAACAAAAGACGTGGCAATTTGGGCCTGGGAACCCCTCACAACAAAAGCCAAGAAAGGGCAGACCCAACCCACTGAACAAAGGATAGATCAAAGATGGACATTATCAGGACAATCAGTACAATCTGCAAGCAAAGAAGGACACCAGAGAGACAAAGAAAGATATCGAGAAGTGGTGCAACTTCCATAAGATCCCTTGGCATAACATTGTTGACTGCCAATCAAAGCAGTTGTTGGTGGTCGAATTGAAAGCCTTTGAATAAGATGTAGATTTTGAATTAGAGACAGAACCAGAAAGGGGAAGATGGATCATTGATGCAGAACCCAGTGCCACTATTGCTACCACCAAGCTCCAGCCTGGTGAACCAGACGAGCCAGAAGAAGGAGAGCACCTCTTCCATTCACAGATGTGGATAAAAGGCACCCTGCTACACTTCATCGTTGATAGCAGTAGCCAGAAGAAAATCATCTCAGCAGAGGTCGTCAAGTGGCTAGCCCTGCCAACAATTCCATACCCATAACCCTACACCATTGGATGGCTCTACCAAGGAAGCAATCTCCACGTCAGCCAACAGTGTCGACTGTTGTATGGCATCAATCCCTTCAAAGACGAGGTATTGTGTGATGTTTCTCCTCTTGAAGTTTGTGATGTTCTTTTGGGCCAACCTTATCTATGGAAACGTCATGTTGTATATGAGTCTAGGCCTCATAGTGTTATTATTACTTTGAACAGGAAATTGTATAGGATACCCGAGGCAGTCCCACCTAGTGTTATTTCCTTGATCTCTATGAAGCAATGCAGGAAGGTCATCTCTCAGACGGGGAAGTTTGTCTTCTTCATGATTCACTCTCAGAATAAGTGAAAGATTGCAGCCACATCCAGGGTCTCTTCGGCCAGCCTCTCGACACAACAGAAGCAAGTAGATAAGGTCATGGAAGAATACTCGAATATCTTCTCCTCACCTAGAGGGGTACCTCTGCACTGCCAGGTCAAGCACCCCATTGATCTGACCCCAGATGCACCGCTTCCCAATGGACCAGTCTATCGTCACTCTTTGTTAGAGAATGAGTATATCAATCAATAGATCCAAGAACTACTCCACAAGAGGCACATTTTCCCCAGCTCATCACCTTGCGGGAGCCCAATCGTGCTGGTACAGAAAAAAGATGGAACCTGGTGACTCTGTATTGATTACCGGGCTCTGAATAAAATCATTGTCAGAAACCGATACCTGATTCCCCGAATTGATGACCTCCTTGATCAACTCACGGGGGCCAAATACTTCAGTAAGATTGATATGAAGTCTGGCTACCACCAGGTCCCGATAGAACAAACAGATGTATGGAATACCACCTTCAAGTCAAAGGAAGGACTTTTTGAATGGTTGGTCATGCCCTTTGGTTTGAAAAATGCTCCAGCCACTTTCATGAGGATGATGGACAATATCCTGTGACCATTCACCAATACTTTTGTAGTGGTGTATCTTGATGACATTCTAATTTACAAAAATACTTGGGCCGAACACTTGCAACATATTCAACAGGTTCTGCACACCCTGCGGTAGCATAAGCTACACGCCAACCTGGAAAAATGCTCTTTCAGCATGGATAGGGTCCATTAACTAGGCTACATCATTGATCAGCATGGCGTACATGTGGATCCATCCAAGATCCAAGTCATCCATGACTGTCTAGCCCCAACAACACTCACTGAGCTTTGGAGCTTCTTAGGACTTGCTAATTTCTACTGCAGGATCGTGTTGGGTTTCTCCCATATTGCATGGGACCTTAACCAAATAAACAGGGGTGGTGGTAAGGAGAAATTTACATGGGGCCGGTCCCAACAACAAGCGTTAGATGATTTGAAGCAGTGCTTGTGATCAACCCCAACACTTTCACTACCAGACCTGCAACATCCCTTTGAAATCGAGACAGATGCTTCAGACTATGTTGTGGGCACCATTCTCACTCAGCACAGCCACCCCGTGGCCTATCATAGTGAGACATTGTCAGATATTGTTCGTAAGTACCCTACTTATGAAAATGAAATGTACTCCATCGTGAAAGCATGCAACCAGTGGAGACATTACATTCTTGGGAAGGAGACAGTCATCCACACTGATCATAAGCCACTACATTTCATGCAGACATAGGGAAAATTGTAGAATGACCGCCATCAAAAGTGGTCCACATACTTGCAACAATTCCACCTCAACATCAAGTATAAAACAGGAAGCACCAATCACATCGTTGATTTCCTCAGCAGACCGCCAGTCGCAACACTCACCATGGTGCTAGACTCTTGCGGCCATGAGACATCTGGATGGCCCCAATTCTATGAGATAGACCCTGACTTTGCCACCACCTACCAAATGTTGGGTGCAAATGTAGTTGTCAATAATTTCCATCTTTAGGATGGGTTGCTGTGTCATTTAGGCCATATCTGTGTTCCACCAAGTGAAAGAGCGAAGATGATATGGGAAGCCCACTACAATTGGGTGGCAGGAAACTTCGACATCGAAAATACAGTGGCAATGCTACAAAAACATTTCTACTAGAAGAAACTTCGACAGGAGGTTGGCAAGTATATCAGGTCCTACACTACCTGTGCTATTTCCAAACCGACCACTAAGAAATAGGGCCTGTACACCCCTCTTCCTACTCCTGGCAGGCCATGGGAATCCATCTCAATGGACTACATGTCAGGCCTCCCATCCACTAAGCGGGGAAATGACTGTGTATTTTTGGTTGTTGATCACTTTTCTAAGATGGCGATTCTGGTTGCCTGCAAGAAGAGCATCACAGCAGAGGCCACTGCCAAGCTCTTATTTGAACGAGTCCGGGTACATTTTGGAATCCCACAAACCATTGTCTTAGATCGGGATAGTCGATTTCTCATCACATTCTAGTCGAGCCTCTGGGCACTGCTGGACACCAAGCTCACCAAATCCACGACCTTCCACCCCCAGACAGATGGCCAAACTGAGGTTGTAAATCTAATGATTACGCATATCCTTCATATGTATAATTCAAAGAACCCTCACACATGGGATGAGAGCCTTCCCTATGTCTAGCATAGCTAAAACCAAGCCTTGTATAGGTCAACCGACCATAGCCCCTTTCAAGTGGGGTTGGGATTCCAACCATTGGGTCCCATAGATGTTGCACTTCCCCTTGCGGTCACCTCGACTAACTTATCTCCTGCTCCAACTGAAGTTGACAAAGCCACCTAATTCATTGAGAAGATCTAGCACATTCACCAACAGGTTCAGGATATCCTACAGAAGTCCAATGACAAGTACAAACAACGCCATGATCAACATCAGGTGCGGCATAAGTTTCAGGTGGGCGACAAAGTTTGGTTGCACTTGCAGAAAGAATGCCTTATAGGACCCCATCGGAAGCTTCACCCACTCCATTATGGACTGTACACTATCACCAAGGCTATGGGGGATAATTCTTTTGAGGTCAACATTCCTCCTTTCCTTGGCCTGCACTTAGTGTTCAACATGGATCTCCTTCTTCCTTATTTCCCACCATTATTGGACACCTCAGAAGTAGCAGAACAACTGACACCAACAAAGCTCAACCTCGACTGCATACAACAGGCATCCAATGATCAGATTGTGGACAAACATATCAAGGGCACTCGACAACAAAGGATCCATATTTATCGAGTCGTCAAAGTAGGGCAGCTCCTGCACCAAGGCAAGTGACTCACCCGGGGCCAAATTCAGCAGAAATTTCCTCATCTAATGGGGGACCTCAACGCAATGGACACCATTGCTTCCTAAGGAGGGAGACTGATCTATATTTTATGAGCAAAAAAAAATGAATAAAGATTATTAATAGGTGCTTAACACGAAATAACAAAGATACAGTAAAACTGGTTTTCTATTCAATAACGAAATAAGATGAAACTGTAAAATGCAGCAAAAACAAGCTTGCTGGAATGGTGGTGGCTTATCTCTGAGAAGAGATGTGACGGAAACACGCATTCATAAAAAGAAGGTTAAAATGAGTCTTTGAAGGCATTTTTACAATAAGAAAGAATGCCAAAAACCCTAGACATCCAAAAACCTAACTCTAGGAGATGAAGCGCCAAAAGTCATGTGGGCCTCGTTTGGGTAAGTTAGTACATCAACTTCCCGGGGTCGTAATTTTTGCATACGATATTTGTTTTAGGCGTGTGATAGCCCGTTGGAAAGGTATTGTCGAGGAGATTCATTTTTGGGGCTCAATCATGCCTTTGGATATCATTGAGGATCTCTATACTGAAAAACCTTCATTTAGGCCCTCAAAATGGCACCAGAAGTTAAAACTGCTAAAAATAATAAATTGTCAAAAATGTTAGAAAACTATTTTGAGCCAGCTGGAAAAGGTGGGTGGCCATTGATATCCATCTGGATCATAGTCATACCTTCATATGAATCAAGAAGATAATCAATCTTCACAACCAACACATGGGATTAGTGGGTTAATTTTAGTGGCATTTATGCATGAGGGAGTTAGGTATTAGTGTGATTATTATATTATGGGATTAATAAATAGTGGGTCAAACAACATTGATTACTAAACATACAAACAATACACTAGACTTCATTTCTAAATTTTCCACCATTTCACACAAACATGGAAATTCCAACATTACCAACGTGGAATGTTTCACATTACTGGTGTTTAAATTTTGATGTTAAGAAACAATATGGAATAAACAAATGAATATTCTTTGAAATTTGACACGAATACATAGATAAAATTTTAATGTTGAAGTTAACATCATATTTTGGCCCCAAATGTAGAATTCAAAGATAGAGCACCCAAGAAGGGTAGACGCCCCCACAAACTTTCCCATGGTGCACCTAGGTCATACTTGGGGTAGAAGGAGTCGGTATAAGAGAAAATTGAATACCCAAGGTTAGATGAGAGATCAAGTATCAACATATTTACTTAATTTATGAGAATTGTGACCTCAAAATGAGAACTATACTCCAAAAAACCTATCTTTTTTAGTTGAAAACACCAAAATCAGCCCTCAAATAGAAAGGTGGTGCTACTAGTTGCAGCTTTTTTTTAGGGTTAATATTATATAATTTTTACCATTATATTAACAACCTCATAAATTTGCTAACTAAAACCTTAAAATCAAGCTCCAAATTGAAAAGTGGCACTACAAAAAGACATTGGTTTTCTTAAGGTTACAATTACAACTTGTTTAACACCATGGCCTTAAGAGCTAAGGTCATTGAAATAAAAATATTAAAATCAACCCCAAATCAAAAATTGGTTCTAACAATAGCACCTACCCCCTTTTTTAAGGATAAAATTGCAACTCTTTTGAGACCATAGTATCGATAACTAGTACCATTGTAGAGAAATCTTAAAATCAACTCCTGAATTGAAAAGATATATCCCTAGCAGCACCTCGTTTCTTTTCTTTGTCTTAAAATTGTAACATATTTTAATTAGTTCCCTAAAAGTATAATATGATTGTAAAAACTAATATAAGTAAAAAAAATAAAAAGAAAGGAGGAAAATAATATTTTTTAAATAAAAATTAAAAAAAAAATTACATTAAAAAAACATTAAAATTTAGACCATAAAGCACCTCACCCTTCTTCAAAAGGAAGAATTTAATAAAAAATCTAAAACAACTCATGAAAACAAAAAGACAAATCAAACAAATGCAACAATAGATTAGACTTCATTTTCAAATTTCCCACCATTTTCTAAAAAGCAATTAAAATTTCCACGTTACTAATGTGGAAAACTATAAATTACTAGTGTTTAAATTTTCACATTAAGAAAAATATGGAAAGAAGAACTTAATATGTTTTGAAATTTAACACCCAAACTGAAAAAGATCTTTAATATTGAAATTAGTATCATATTTTCACACCAAATGCAGAAGTAATCATATCTAAATGCTAAGTACTTAGTGGTCTTCCTTAATGCAGCCACATTGTATTTATTAAATCCTAACTATTTAGTGAGCCTTATTTAATAGTGAACATAGTCGATATTACATTAATTGACCACCATGTATATCCTATCATTAATTCTAATGGGAACATATGTCGCTATTACACCCTTATGAAGGATCCCTCCATTCCATCCCCTTTTAAGAAGAATTGTCCTTAATGTTTGTAGTGATTATGTACAACCATTAATTAGGATGATTGACTTGTATACTACCATGGATATTCCACTAGAATATATCATCTCAACAGATATTATATTATTTTTAATATAGTTTATTATCATGCTTATTTTGTTAGATCTCATATTTATTATCACTAGATCATTGCCCAAATTAATCAAGTAACTAGAATATGAAAATGAAAGAATAAGAAAATGAATAGACCATCCACGCAAATGAACACAAAATACATCATGTGAAACCTAATATGGGAAAATACCCAACTACAAGGTGATACATATGTTGTGCTCTCTTTTATTCAGTAATGTAATGCAAATACAAAGAAAGGGACACTCGCTATGGAGTTTCCTTTGAAATTATGGCTCAAATGGATGCTATGGAATCATCTTACCAATTTTTTTTCTCTAAAATCCCACTTCTATATGATCCAATTAGTTATGGAACAAGTAAAATTCTAAAATAATGGAATCCCCTCTTCTCCTAGCATCCTAGTATTTGACATAGTCTAACAGTCATCTAGGGTGAGGGTTTTTGCATGTCTTAACCCTCAATCAATGACAAGTTCTTGGACCTTCTAAAATGTTCTTGGAAGTCCCATGTGACTATCCCCACATGTGTGATTAATGGAGGTTGGCATGTCAACCACTTGGTACCATGCTAGTTAATAAGGCAGGTCAACTTGTGGGAGGTGTAACTTCCACATATGAGCTCCAATTGAGGTGATTTTTGCACCATTGGAAAGGTCTCAATGTGTAGAACTATATCCATGGGTTGTGAGATAAGATCACAAATATTTGACCCGAAAACATTTTTTTTTATGCCTAAAAGTGACCCTAGAATGTTCTAGACCACAAAACATTAAACTAATACCCACCACTAAAATGAGCCTTGCAATCCAATTTATCCAAATTTTCCACCCAAAAAGTATCAAGAGAGATGAAAAATTATATAATGATCCAATAATGATCACACCTCCCCATTTTGGGAGGCTCTTGGTCCTCAAAATATTTTACCAAATAGGGAGAGGAAATTTTACCTCTACCTTCTCCTTGGAGTACCATTTCACATTGCTTGGAAGTTGTCCTTTCAACCTGATCTACCAAAGATCATATTTCCCATGTCCAGTAGTTCTGAACTTCTTCTAAAAGAATTTATCTTCTGCCAACCCTACTAGAGATTCTAGTGCTAAGTCCTCTATGGTAGGTAGGAATTTCTCCTGAGTCTTCTAATCCAACATGGATGTCTCATATTGTTTCATATTCTCCACATTCACTACTAATTAAATGCACACACATGAGGGTAGACTAAGTCTGTAAAAATTATCACCCACCTTCTCCAATATCTCAAAAGGACCATTGTTATAACCCAAAATATGTTCACCGAGACCAAATTAACTAGGTTTACCAAAATACACCACAATTTATATCTATTTATTCCATTATTGTAGCTGCAATTTCTTTTCTTTCTTTCTTTCATGGTATAATCTACGGTTTGTAGAATATGGATCCAGTCTTTAAATTATAAGTTTTATTAGTTTTACTCTTACTTGTTTCTTATCTAGCATCTAACACAACCACTAGATCCTTTAGTTTTATTAGTTTTACTCTTACTTGTTTCTTATCTAGCATCTAACACAACCACTAGATCCTTTAGTTTGATTAGTTTTACTCTTATTTCTTATCTAGCATATAGCACAACCACTAGATCCTTTCTTTATTTCACGGTATAATCTATTGTTTGTAGAATATGGATCCAATCTTTAAATTATAAGTTTTATTAGTTTTACTCTTATTTGTTTCTTATCTAGCATCTAGTAGATCTAGAGATTTTTCTAAAACCCTTGTTGCATATTTCCACAAACATATTCATGACTCCACTTGGGATCTGAGCCATCTCTTGATCCTTGGTTGTGGGTGTGTGTTTAAACCCCGTAACTTTTCTTTATTTTCGAGTTTTTGGCCCTATTTTATGTTGTTACTTTCGGTGCTATGCGTGTAAGAAATAGGTTACTATAAGCCTTTAGATCAACCTCGGAGACTCGCTCTCACATGTGGAGAAGCCTACAGAGGCCATGGACTTTTTAGGGTCATTAAGTACATCGACCAATGCACTTTCTCGGATTGTATCTATAATAACGAATGTAGGAAAGAGGGAATTGTCTGTAGTGGAAAACACACTTTTCCAAGTCGGTTTTTGTATTGGGTTCAAAACTTGATTTTATTAGTTTTTAGGGATTTGTTCCATATTTGTGAGTGGTTTTTTTAAAAGGAATTTTAGTTTTATTTTTGAATATTTATGTTGTATATAAAGTATTTTCCTTAAGAATGTCACATAATTGAGAACCAACCCTACGGTTTGTAGTACCTTCCATTGATTCATTTCGTTTATTAGTTTTTAGGGATTTGTTCCATATTTCTCAATGTTTTTTTAAATAGGAATTTTAGTTTTATTTTTGAATACTTATGTTGTGTATAAAGTATTTTCCTTAAGAATGTCACATAATTGAGAACCAACCCCCACGGTTTGTAGTACTTCCATTGATTCATTTCTTTTGGATTTTTTTTTCTTATTAATAATATAGTAGGATTTAAGACAAAACCCTACCTTGTTCAATTTACATTAAACATAAATTATTTCATAAGTTTTGGATAAATAAAAGTATAGTTGTTTCCCTATTATTTGTCCTATTGTTGAGATTGTGTAAGGAGACTATGTTTATATTTTTCCAACATAGGTTTTCAACCTTTTTTTTTTTTTTCATTCGTAGATAATATTTATTTTCTATTTTCTATTGTTTTTTATTTCAAATTAGAAAACCCTCTTAGTTAAAGAAAGGCGTTTCCTACGAATCTTAGTATTTTTCTTCCCTTTCAAGTTTAAAAAAAAAAAAAAAAAAAAAAAATTATTGTGAAATTCTAGGTTAATGTAGATTGTTTTTCTTTTTGAGATCTTGCATTTTACTTTCATTACTAAGTAATTTTTGTTGGAATATTGAGAGCAGGGAGAACATTAGTTGTTGTTTATACTTATCTAATTCTTGTTCAACAAACTAACACTTTATGGTTTAGGTGGGGTTAGTTCCTTGCCTTAGGATTAATAGCTTACTACACTTCACTTTGTCATCTAATCGTCATAAGTTAATCATTATAGCCATGGATTACTTCACTAAATGGGTAGAAGCCATGTCTCTTACCCATATCACTTGTAGAGCTATTGCACACTTTCTTAATTAGATTCTCTTTCGGTTTGGGGTTACACAAACGCTTGTTATTGGTAATGGCACCCAATTGAGGTAAATTGAGGTAGGGAGACTCTGACCTAAGTATGGTGTTAAGTAGAAGCTTTCTACTCCTTACTATCCACTATCCATAGGGTAATGGAAAATTCGAAGCTCTAATAAGACCTTGCTTGTTATCATCAAGTGCACTATTAGCACGTCTGGAAAAGATTATCATATGCAACTCTATCTTATGCTTTGAGCTTAATGCACATCATTTAGGATACCCACAGGTGTTAGGCTTTTCTCATTGGTATATGGCTCAAAGGTTCTACTTCCCTTAAGGTCTTAGTCTCGAATGAGCCCTAAATCATATGAAACGATGATTGGAGGAATAGACACCAGATCAAAACTATGGAGGAGTAAAACAACTGTTGAACCATGCTTTGGAAATATATATAAGTGTGTTATATCAAATGATCCATCATAACACTAATCAATATATGGTGCATAACCTTAAGATTTGAACCTTGCTGCGATATGAATGTAGAGTTTTAACCCCATTTTGGAGTGGTGTATATATATATATATATATATATATATATATAAGGTTATGGCTATAGTGATTTATTGATTGCCCACATCTTCCCAAATATGTGCTCTAACCGATAACAGGCAACATCTATCGAATCAGTATGAACATTTTTTTAACTTTCAATGACAGTATATAATCTTCAAATTTATGAACAATATATCATTTATGATTGCATTCAATATATCATGAGCATATAACCATAATTAGTACAAATAAACAATAAGATACCAGCTACACAGTACACTAGAATTTACATGGAACCCCAGATGGGAGAAAACCACAATATGATTTCTTATATATATCAAGAATATATTCATAGGAAGCACCAACTTCTTAATTCTATAGCACCAACTTCTAAATTCTGTAGCACCAACTAGAAGGAGGCACCAAACCCCTCATAAAGATTCACCGACCTAAAGGAAGCACCAACTCCTTCAGTTCTCTAGCACCAACTAGAAGGAGGCACCAACCAATTGATTTACATGAACCATCCTGAAGAAAGCACCAACTCCCTCAGTTATCTGAAACCAACCGAAAGGAGGATACAACCCACTTTCCTTGCCCCGTTGTTCCACCATGAAATATAAGTGTAGACTCACTCTCACTACCACTAATACTATCACTGCCATTGTCACCAATACATCAACCAACCTATCACTATCACTATCACATCAACCAACCTATCAATGCCAATATCACTAATACATCAACCAACCTATCACTGTCATTGTCACATAAACCAACCTGTCACTGTCACATCAACCTACGACTAGCACTATCACATCAACCAACCTATAACTATCTCTTTCACTATCTCTATCACTCATATACCATCATGAACCAACTAATCTAATCACATGGATACAAATACCATCGAAAAACCATGTATATCAATCGTCAACCATGTACATCATCCTGTATCAACCATGCATCAACCATGCACATCAACTTGTACCATACCATGTACATCATCCATGTACATCAACTTGTATCATACATCCATGTACATCAACCTGTACCACACCATGTACATCAACCTGTAACATACCATGCGCATCAACCTGTAGTGTCTCATGCATCAACCATGTACCATACCATGTACCATATAGCATACATCATAACATATCATCAATGAAGTGCCTCAAGCATAACCAAGATAACCACCATACCAAGATACCAATATATTCAAGATGTGCTACTAATCAATTTACCATAACATCACTAAGGTGTACCTAACCATGTACCAACATCACCGAGATATACCTCAACATATACCAACATCACCAAGACAAGAACCTCATACATGTAGTACCATATGGTAAGTGTGTACCTCAAACATGTACCAACAACACAAAGGTGTGTCTCTATAATATTTCCTAATCACCATACCATGCCTCACACATGTACCATATCACCAAGATATATCAATCAAATCATGCATATAAACATACCTCAGAACCTGTAATTCACCTGGTGCTTGAGATCACAGACAAATAGACCAACCTCAGAATCAACAACCTAGTACAAGCATATCTCACAAATTCTATCTTGTCCTCGCGGGACTAAGGCTTGATTTCATGTGGGTCCTCACATAATAGGTACTAGGAAACCCACGGGGGTTCCCCGTGGGACACTAGTTGTTTGACCCACAAGGGGCATACAAATTATGGTTTTCTCATAAAACCCCTCTCTCCTCTGCAATATCGAAACTCCTGCACTTGTCACTCTTTCAGTACCTCAGATTTCCCCATCTCAAAATCGCCAAAAGATCACTTTCTCACATAGAAGATATTCAAATGAATGTTTGTGCGAGTGTACTTATGAATGACTTCTTGAGGTGTATATATAATTTTTCGAAGTAATTTCTTTCCTTAATTTTATGGCTTCTTGAACTTTCTTGGTAAAACCACTTTTCCCTTTCATTAATGACTTGTAACAAATTAGGGGCTTCTTAACCCATATTGCAACCAATTAGAGGCTTCTTAACCCATCATTGGGGATTCCAACTTCATGACCTCATAACTCCTCAACCGTGAGGAACTACATGATGTTCCACCTACCATTGGAAACTGAATGATGAGGACTATCCATATATGGGCTTGTTACATACATTTACATTGTCCTTCATATCCGTATTCCTAAAAATACTTTGGGCTTCATCACCACACCTATGGGTTTCTTGTAAAATTATTCAAAGCATCTTCCCATGAAGGCCATGCCTAGAGTTATGCCACATGGGACCACTTTTTAGACTTCCCCTAATACACCCATCACATCTATTGACATCAATGAAAACCAACTATCCAACAACATTAATGACAACCAACTTTCCAAAAATATTCCCCTTTGGCATTGATGTCAACAGTCGTACTCCACCTATGACCAATGTTGCTACAATGTTTCTCTGCTCAAGTTTCTATCCCCCTTTGACATCAATGGAAAATGGTATCTCCCCTTGGGGTTTCTCCCCCTGCCTTCATTCTTCTAATCCTTCTCTTCTCATCTTTCACTTTTCCCCCCTTTGACATCATGGGTAACAGGGTAAATCCTCATGTTGATATACCTTATCTAAAAAATATTTTTACCACTTCACGTGCTCCTCCTATCTTCATGCTTCTGATCTCTTTATCTGACAATTTCTCTTCCTTGAATTTTCTACAAGATGTTGTGTAGATCAGTGTGGGGTTTCTTTTATATGGTTTATTTCCTCTCTTCTGGTGTTGTTTGTCCATTGGTGCTTCCTCTTGTAATTCATTGACATATATAAAAATAATTCAAAGTTACTTGAATTCAAGTCTTCATGACTTGTAATTTTCACATCAACGACCATACCTTCTTATAACAATATAGCTTATGTTGTTCCTTTTACTACTTTCCTTCCTGATTCCACCGATTCCAATTGTTACTATGATTTCACCCATTGTCATGTATCTTTTTATACCTGTCAAATCTCTCATGAATCGATCTTTGTCCATATTTCATATATTTCCCATGACTCTACTACTCATATACATACAATGATGACCCATCTGTTGATTACAACATATTTTAGGTTCTCAAGCTATCTTCTCAATTTTGCAGATAAGACTCTACATGTCTGAAACATTTTGTATTGAATATGTCCCTGTCTAAAATACTACCCGGAATCCTCTATACAATGAATCTTTTCCATTCTGAAAATTCATGTCCAAAAACTTCAAATACTTCATATTGCTCGAAAGATAGTTCTCTAGTTTGTAGATATGCTACTTAGACTCCCCCTCTTCAATATTCATATTTACTAGGGGTCTCCAAGAAGAATGGCTCAAAAAAATACCCACTTTGATGCAGAGTAATCTTCCTGTTCGTCTGTGGATTCATCATCATCCTCTTTCTGATTTTTGACCTTTTCGTCTTTTCCTGTGGATTCATCATGATCTTGTACTACTACAAATATCGTGAGTACAATATCTCAGACATGGTCTCCATTCATGTCCTTTCTTCATCTTTTTTATTTCTTCTCTAAACCTTCTTGTATCTGATGTATTCCTTTTTTCTTGTAGATTTTTACTCATCTCGTAGTATTTCCAATCCTGAGAGTATGACTTCTGGGTGTATTTCATTCATCTATTCTTCCTTTACATGTTCTTGTTTTCCTTTCCAAACCTTCTTATATGTGATATTGATGTTCTCTTTCATAGAAGTTTATATCATGCTTATATAATCATGAGCTATATGTCCATAGTTATGGAATTTGTAACATTCAATATTATATGGAGTCACATATGCATTTCTTGCTGGACCATTTCTTCCATAATCTCTACAATCTAAAAATTTATGTCCAAAGTTAGTAAAAATAAAATAATGACCATAAAATAAACTTTCATACCTGGGAGTGAATGATATTCTTTGTGATGTAGTCCTTATAAACTCATTCCTTGGCCGATCAGGATATTCTCTTTTGTTGTTTCCTTCGCAATGATTGAAGCTTATTTGATGCTTGAAAGTGGAGGGTCTTCTTTGAGATTTGTCTCTTTTATAATCTTCTTCTTGAGTTTTCTTAATTTCTGGAATGTTCTTCTTTGAGGGCTCACATTCTTCCTTCTTAGTAGGAAGAATTTTCTTCTTCAGGGCTCATGTTCTTCTTTGAGGGCTCACATTCTCAATTCCTTCTTGGTTTCATTCTTTGGTTTATTTCAACTAGTGTATCCTATAACAAATGATTGACAAACATCATACCCATGTTCTTGTAAAAATACTTTCACCATGCTTCTCCATATCTCATAGCTCAGACCACTCTGACCATCAAATATTGGTTTTCCATTTATTGTTCACTTCAAGAATCTTGTTGGTCCATTATATCTGGAATCCATGATCTACCTTCTAGTGGTTAAACTATTTTCTTGAAGGACCTTCTCTGATACAAATTGTTGGAATACTAAAAGGGGTGGGGGTTGAATCAGTTTGAGAACTTTTTACCACTTTCAATAACAATATATAATATTCAACTTTATTAGAAGTATATCATTTATGATTTCTTTCAATATATCATGAGAATATAACCCTAAGTATTACAAATCAACGATATCACATCAGATACACAATACACCATAATTTACATGGAAACCTAAATGGGATAAAACCACATAATTCTTTCTTATATATGTCAATAATACATTCATAGGAAGAACCAAATTCAAAATTATCTAGCACCAACTAGAAAGAGACACAAACCCCCTAATTTAATGCCAGCGACCTGAAGGAAGTGCCAATTCCCTGAGTCCTCCGACACCAATGAGAAGGAGACACCAACCCCCTGATTTACATGCAACAACCTGAAGGAAGCACCAACTCCCTCAGTTCTCCAAAACCAACCAGAGGAGGATACAACCCCCTTTCCTTTCCCCATCCTGCCACCCTAAAATATAAATGTAAAATCACTATCACTACCACTAATAAAGTCATTGCCAATGTAACCAATACATCAACCAACCAGTCACTGTAATTGTCACAATCACATCAACCAAACTATAATTGTCACTGTCACATAAACCAACTTGTCAGTGTCACTATCACATAAACCAACATGTCAGTGTCTCTATCACATCAACCAACCTGTCACTGTCATTATCACGTCAACCTATGACTACCACTTTGACATCAACCAACCTATCACTGATATACTATCATCAACCAATTGATCCACTCACATGGATACAAAGACCATCACCAAACCATGTACATCAACATGTATCAATCATGCATCAACCATGCACATCAACCTGTACCATACCATGTACATCAAACATGTACATAAACCTATACCATACCATGTACACCAACCGATATCATACCATGTACATCAACATGTGCATTTGCATACATCAACCATGTACCATATCACGTGCATCATAAGATATCATAAATGAAGTGCCTCAACCATAACCAAGATATCCACCATACCGAGATACCAATGTAGCCAATATGTGCTACTAATCAATGTACCATAACATTACTAAGGTGTACCTCAACATGTACCAACATCACCAAGATATACCTCAACATATACTAACATCACCAAAACATGCACCTCATACATGTACTACCATATACTAAGTGTGTACCTAAACTATGCACCATCAACACAAACGTGTGTCTCTAGCATATGCCCAAATTAGAATACCATGACTCAAACATGTACCATATCACCAAGATATATCAATCAAATCATGAATATAACATGCCTCAGAACTTGTAACTAACCTGGTGCTTCAGATCATAGACAAACAAACCAACCTGAGCATAACAAACCTGGTACAAGAATCTCTCACCAATCATGTCTTATCCTAGCGGTACTAACACCTAATGTCATGCAGGGCCTCACATGACAGGAACTAGGAAACCCACAGGGGTGCCTTGTGGGACACTAGTTGTCTGACCCACAATGGTCAACCAAACTAGGGTTTTCTCAGAAAAACCTTCTCTCCTCTGCAATATCGAAACTTCCGCACTTCTCACTCTTTCAATTCCTCATATTTCTCTATCACAATCTCACCAAAATATCACGTGCTGATATAGAATATATTCAAATGAATGTTTCTATGAGTGTACTTATGAGTGAATTCTTGAGGTGTATATATACATTTTCTAGGTAACCTCTTTCCTTAATTTTAGGGTTTCTCAAGCTTTCTTGGTATAACCAATTTACCCTTTCATTAATTACTTATAACCAATTAGGAGCTTCTTAACCCATCTTTAAACCGATTAGGGGCTTCTTAACCCATCTTTGGGGCTTCCAACTTCATGACACAACAAATCCTAAACCATGAGGAACTACGTGACATTCCACCTACCGTTGGAAAGGACATGACGAGGACTATCCATATATGAGTGTGTTACCTACATTTACATTTTCCTTTATGTCCTTATTC
This sequence comes from Picea engelmannii, assembly GCA_009831015.1. NCBI lineage: Eukaryota > Viridiplantae > Streptophyta > Pinopsida > Pinales > Pinaceae > Picea > Picea engelmannii. Next base: position 134,326 of record ML811832.1, on the reverse strand, counting down.
CTAAAAAAACTTTGGGATTCATGACCACAACTATGGGTTCTTTTAGACTTCTTCAAAGTGTCTTCCCATGAGGGCCATGCTTAGAACTATGCTATAAGGGGACCACTTCAGAGACTTCTCCAAATACACCCATCACATCTGTTGACATCAATTAAAACCATTGTTTGTTGACATCAATGACAACCAACTATCCAACAAGATCATTTACAACGAACATTCCAACAATTTCATTTTGAATTATCTCACACCTCAGATGCACATGCTTTGCAGATTAAGTATATGATTGGTTCATGCCACTAAGATCAACCTGAAAATTAGCCACTTAATCTAACAAACATAACTCCACTTGAGCCGAAAAACAAATTTTTATTTAGGTTATGACTTTGGGGATAGGAAACCAAATAACTCTCCTTAGTCATCTCACATTGAGACATAGTGACTGACTTATAGGTTACATTAAAATATTTCTTTTCGAACATGATGAGAACCCATTCGGTAACAAGTGTGTTATTCATAATGGATAATTTTGGGGTTGGTATTGGATGTGTGATTGATACTCCTTGCTCTTTTATCATTGAATTTACCCCAAATGTTAGATTTCAACTTGAAGGAAATGTAATGTATTTCACATATATGTGAACAAGTAGCTTAGTTTCCTTTCTATAAGGTATCCTTACCCAAGTGTCGCTTGTAGGAGGAGGGCACCTAAGATATATTTCTCTAGGTATTTAAGACTTGGCTACACATTGACTCCTAGTTATAATTGTCTCTTTGTACCTTCACTCATGCACAATGGGATGTTACTACCCTTATTATTGGTTGATTAGAAGGCCCTTATCCATATTCTAGGATTTGTTTGCGAGCATATGGTTTTTTTGATAGGATAGATTCATTTGTTTATATGATCGAGTTACTAGGTTAGGATAATATTAGTTTGATTCAAACACACTTATACCCATTTGTTTCACCACCTGAGCACATAGTGAGTGTATCGTTTGATCATTTCTTTAATTAGTTCATTTTACTTGCTACTTTAACCTTTTAACTAATGTTTTTCATCTTATAGTGATACTTGCATATAGACACCATAGCTCCTCCTAGGAGATAGTATCATAGGTTGTGAGGCCTTCATCCTATGTTATTTTATTGACACATTATCTCCCCTACTCTATGACTCAAGGTTTCTCACCCAATCCCACCTTTGGGTTTTGTCTCTCTATATTTAGAAAGTTTCTCTTCTTCCAAATCCTCATTTTCATCCCCATATAGTGTTGCTAGATCTTCTAGTCATAGATATAGTTATTCCTCTTCTATATCATGGTCCTCCAACCCAGTTTCCACCATGGGAGGAATTAATACTGGACCCAACACTAGAGATAATTCTAACCATCCCTTTTTACCTTGCATGGTAGGTTTGAATCTCCATGATTTAAACAAGTTGATCAATGATCCTATCCACCATGATTCTAACTATCTAAATATGCAAACTACACTTCCCTATAACATCGTTAAGTTTGAGGGTAAACTTGGAGAGGATCCCTCCAACCATATACACCTTTGGTGTTCCTCCAAATCCATAATGGAATATTATATTAGGTTTATATCTTTTCAATTCACTCTAATGGGTGCTACTTCCAAACAATACATAGACCAACTATATGGAAATACCCATCAAAACGTTCAATCCATTGCAAGTTTTTTCTTATGCTTCTTATAGCTTCTAGTCTACCATGATGTAGAGATATAAATTTTGACTAATTTCCATCATACTATCACATCTCATATCATGGATCAAATCCATGAATGATGTAGAAGATGTGGACTGTGTAAGGACAATATTAATGATATATTCCTTATGGATTGGTCCCTAAAGTCTCTCCTTCCTCCCATTTCCAAGGATGTAGCCACAATTATTCCTAGGAGTGAAGATAAATACATCCAATAGAAACATCAATATGATATTATATATTCCTAATAAGGGTATTTATATACCATCCTTACCAATTCCCCTCTCTCTCACTCAGGTAAATTATTTACACTAGGGGGATCCCATTCAACCAATGTCCTTATATGATATATGTCACAAGCTTATCCACATCCTAATACCAATAGAACTAGTAGATATAGTATCCCTTGTGGTGGGGTTAGAAACTCTTACCCTCAATATTCTAGGTGTCCTTTATCACCTTACAATTCTCCTAACCCCCTAAATATTCATCTCACTCTTTATCTCAAGTGGTAACCAATACCTCATATCCAACACCCCATGCACATACACATGTACATGGACCTTCTTATAATAGTTACTCTTATAGTGGGAAAACTATGAATCCATATTATCCTTTTCTTTCCCCCCTACTAATCGTTAAAATTCTTCCATCAATGGTACCCCAAGCCCCTATTGGTCATTCTACACCCCCTCCTCAAGGGAAAGTGTATGCACAACAAAATTAACTCACCCCCCGATTAGAATAATAAAAACAATAATAATGGGAATGTCAAATAGAATGGAAAAAACTATGGGAACAAGGGAATCAAAACTAACAACCTAATACCCACACTAGTGGAAACCAACTTACTGCAACCCAAGGAGAAGGTATAAATCCCCAATATCAATAGGGGAATAATCATACCTTAACACCAATAAATATTGTACTAGTTCTAGTGTATATGGATATTACACCCATGAGTTTCATTGTTACCTTAAAAATTTGTCATGCATGGGATGCATATAAAGCCACCCAACCCACCCAACCTTCTTCCTCGCAACTAGTTTTTTAGATAAACCTCATAATATAAACTAACATAAGGGATTGTATTCACCATAGAGGCCAATCCTCCTAGATAACCTACCACTTCGAACCCTCCTAGTAACAGGAATTATCAAATCCTTTACTTGGATTTTTTCGATGTCATCCTGACTACCAGATGTCGTCAGTATGGTATGGCCCTTGAATCACAACGTACTAACTTTGTTGATCCTCCTCCATATATGAAAAATATTGGGCCCAATGTTTCACTTCACCCTAAGGTTCCTTTACTATGAAATTCCCCCAATTCTCATGCATAGGTAACCCATAACTATAGTGTAGTTGATAAATTATCTCAATCCCCTATCATAATGTCATCCATAGAAGTCCTCCAAATCTATCCTTCAGAACATAAATAAATTTCTATATTCTTTGTGTGTTTTTGATCCTCTAAATGATAGGTTAGTTGTTTTTTACATTAACAAAGTCATAACCCATTCATTTCCCCCCTTTGGTGGCCTTTGAATTTCTAAAGTCCATCAAGAATTTTATTATTAATTAATGCATCATGATGAAGGAACATGTGCATGTGTGATGTCTACCAAAATACCGAAGAATATAGGTTCACTCAATATCATTCCATCTACCATCTATGTTTATGCATATGATTAGTAGGCATGATTTTAGGGGCTAAATTTCTCTCATGGCCTAATTTTCCATGCTTTTTCCAAAAAAAAGATTTGCTTTTATAAAATTTACTAGCCCAAATTCTATAGAATAAAATTATCTTACCTTAAAAATAAATCAACTTTTATAGAATCTATATAAAATCCTTATAAATTTGAATATTTTTACAAAAATATCGCCAACATTTTATAGTTTCCATATTAAAGACTAATAAGATTCTCCAAGGTTTCTACATTTTGAGATAAATTCCCATCCTTAAAATTATCCCTATGATGGCCACCATTGTTATATAGAAGGGTTTTACCATAACTGTCCCATTCAATTGGTGGGAAAAAAAATTCTTATATATGCCCCTTTGGACTATAACATTCTCTTTGATCATAGTTTCATGTATGCCATTAGGGAGGTTTTCTCTTTAGTCTTCCATGTAATTAATTTTCCCCATAATGAGTAAGTTTACACCATATATCAAATTACATATCATGATCCTATGAATTAGTTCAATCCCAAAACAAAATTCCCATCATTGGATAGGAACCAATCAATTACCTCCTTTGTTAGCATTAGCCTTTGAGTCTATAAAGACTTGGACGTAATTTTTGCATATTATGATCCTGCACCTGCATTTACCCAACCAAGTTCATAAACTATTTCTATGGTGTCATCATCCCATAAGCTTGTGGGTTTATATTCACAACCTTTTGTCAATCTCTCAACTCCAAAATCTTTGACACCAACATCGGGGAGGAATCCTCTTTGGAATTATCCCTTTGGTTATATAACTTTCTTATTCCCACCTCTTGGAATATTAAGTACCACTATTATGACTATGACTAATTTTTACAATCTCACTTTAGGGATCCCTATATGGTATTCAGATGCTCCTACCCCACCTATTCCCTCTGTAGCATACCCAACCACCCACAGGTCGGGCTACGCTACTTCAAGCTTGCTTTTGAACTATTTTCAAATTCTTACACATTTTTAATTAACAAAGATGCATGAAATATTCACATGCATAGATCAAGAGTCATGCTACAACATAAAACAAATGAACCATATGTCATGCATAGAAATACCCAACGAGCATGCATAATATAGATACTATTTTCATATCTAAGTAAATACACAAAAAAATAAATATACATGTAAATTAAACCATGACAGAGAGAGAACTTATCTTTAATGAAAATAATCACCAAATGGCTCCAGAAAAAGGAAGATCCACCCAAATGTAGACACTGTTGTTCCAAGTCTCAACAATAATGTCACCGCTGGGCCAGGTCTATGAGTCCACAAGGATGGTTCAAGAGTGTCACTCAGCTTCCCAAACTAGTCAACACTCAAGCTCTCACAGGATTCTCAACACACACAACAATCCAAACTACACCAACTCTCTTCTACCCAGCCAACACAACCCAAGAGAATTGACCCCCTTCTTTGCCATGCAGTCCCTTAGGATGTCCACCTCCTTTCAGGAATCCAGTGCTTTTGGTAAAAAAATTCCATGCTGGGACTCTCAAGATTCACGGTTGTTGGAAAAAATTAACACGTGCTAATTCATATCAGACATGAAAGAATTCATTCATGGCTAGATTACACCATCAATCATTACTGCCAACCAAACCATGTCTCCTCTCCACAATTTGTTTTTTCTTCCAAAGCCAATACATGAAGGAAGAATGAAGAGTGGGTGAAAGAGTGAATGGAGAAAGAAAAGAATGAAAGGTGTGAACAATGAACAATGAGTGAGTGAGTGAATGAGTGAAGAAGAATCCCCCAAACAACCCACAAGATGGGTTTATATCTTTACTTTCAAATCAAGAACCACATGGCCTTCCCCAAGAAGCTCATGTAACCACTCCTCTCCATTAAAAGAATTATGGGTAATTAAAATATAAAATAAATACTTATCCCCTCAATCCCCCATTCTTGTGGTATCATAGTCCCCTATAACTCTTATCCTTGTCCGTCTAGCATCCAGTGATGTATTTATTATTAATAATGATCAAAACAATACATTTCCTAGGAACACTCACCTCTTTTAATTGTTTGGGCACTCTGGCCTTTCAAAATACATTATTTAATACGGGGCTCAAAAACTGGGGTATTACATTCCCCTCCCCTTATTTTGGCACCGTTCTTAGTGCATATACAAAGAAGAAAACAAAATTTCAAAATTTATTCAAAAAGTTGCAGGTACTCTAATTGCATGGAATCTTCACCTACATAGCATATTCATTCTCCCAAGTAGCATATTTAGGAACATAGTAGGTCCAATGGAATTTTAACAACTCTGTAGCTCGATTCCGAGGCATTTTGAATTTTCTGTCCAAAATTTGCATTGGTTTGACCTGAAAGTCTCCCTCTGTCTCTACCTTAATCAGATGTTAATCAATAACATGATTAAGATCATGTACATATTTTTTTAGAAAAGACACCTAAAATACATTATTCACATTCATGGAAGTAGGCAATGCAAGCATGTATGTAACTGAACCTATTCCACCCAATATCTCAAATGGACCACAGAATATAGTTGCTAGCTTTGTACAACTATGAAACTTCAAAGAGATCTTCTTGGGGTTCACTCTTAAAAGCACATGCTCCCCGACTTTAAATTCTCTAGTTGTCATGTTCTTATCTACATAAATTTTCTGTCTATTTTGAACTTCTTTTAAATTATGCTTAATTCTAACCATTTGGTCTTCCACATTCTTGAGAAATTCTGTCCCAAGTACCACTTTATCTCTTGGGTTGTACCTGTTGGAAGATTGGTTGTTGTCATTGATGTCAACCGTAGTCATTGGTTTTGGACCGCAAGATTGATGAAGGTATTTGAACATGAAGGACAATGCACATGCAGATACAACACCCATGGATGGAGATTATACATCATGTTGTTTCAGGTGGTAGGTGGCACATCATGTGGATCTTCATGGTTCATGAGAAATTAATTTTTGAAGATGACAAAGTGAATTGAAGAAGGAAGCACACAGCCCTCAAGATAATTAAAGAAAAGAATTACAAAATAAGAAAGTATCAAGTCAACCCTAATGTTAAAAGGAAGTGACAGAAAGGGTATAAATACATCTCATTAAACATTCATTTTTCAACACACATAAGTTTGTTAATGAACAAGGAGATATAAGTCGAATTTCAGAGGAAATCTGAAATAAAGAAGGACGGATTTCAAGGGAGGATGAAGACTTTTGGTGATGTGTTCTAAGGTATGCTATATTCAGGTCATCTTACCATTTTCTCTAAAAAAACAAATTCTAGAACGATTCAGATGGTGAAATTGGTATGGTATTGAGAAGATATATCTAGGTACCTATGGTAAAAATTTCATCTCTTTATTCGCTACAATTTTGGAGATACACTCTGTGGAAGATATGGTTTTTGACTAGTCCTGAAGCTAGTCATAAACATGTGTTCCGGGTAAAAAAGTCATAACATATTAATAGAGAATCCAAATGAAGTGAGACCAATTGAATTGGAAATAGTATGGTTTGTAGTTTCTTGTGTAACAATTTCAGAATATTATGTTAAAAAATGAGTGGGGGGCACGTTGTACGAGTTCGCTCTCCTGAACAAACCAAAATTGAATAAGGTATACCATTTTCTCTATAACGCCTTTTCTGACAAGATTCAAGGAGTGAAACTTGGAGGATTTTCAGAGAAAACATTGATTAATATTATCTACGGGATCAAAGTATTCCAAGAAGTGAAGAATTTCATAAGTTGAAGAAGTCTTAGGAAGCATTATCAGGTTCTATGTGATGGTTGGTTGATGGTAATAATTTAATTTAAAGTTTTATTATCTCTCATATATTCTTGGGTGGAAGGAAGGGGAAAGGATGGAGAGGTCAACCATCTCTTGATATTGGAGGATTTTATCTTGATTTTGGAGGTTTATCCATCCCTTTATATTTGGAAGTTGTAGCTACCTTTGGAAGTCATTACTTCCCTTGAACAATAACTATTGATTATTTATCATATATTGTGCATGATGTATTGTGGTGTAATGGTGTAACTTTTATACTATTTTTCATTTCTAATTGGATATAATTGAATGGTTTAAGTATAAGTTGGATTTTTTTTTAAATTGTACTTAATACTGATTCACCCCCCTCTTAGTATCAACAAATGGTATCAGAGAAGGTTGCCTTCAAAACAATTTATCCACTAGAAGGAAAATCCCGAGCAGAGATGGATGACCATGAGCACATTTCAAATGGGATTCAACGAATTGATGGAAGCAATTATGCATACTGGAGTGATAGAGTGAAAACTTACCTAACATATTTGGGTGTAGAAATTTTGTACTCAGTTGTAAATGGATATGTAATCCCAGATAATGCTCCAACCGATCCAAATGAGAAGAAGCTTATGAGTTGTAATTCAAAAACCAAACATGTTGTTCTAATATCATTGGCACCAACCATTGCTAGAAAAGTGATGGGATGCAGCACTGCTAAATAGGTATGGGACAAACTCAAGAGTATCTATGAAGGTGATCGAAAAGTTAAGAAGGGCAAGCTTCAACGACATAGAGAAGAATTTGAAGATTTGAAGATGGATGAAAAGGAAGATATTGCAACCTATTTTCTTAGAGTTGATGAAGTTGTTGATGATATCAAAGGATTAGGTGAATAGCTCAATTAATCCTTGGTTGTACAAAAAGTGTTGAGATCACTTCTCTTGAAGTATGATGCTAAGGTCTCCGCCATTGAAGAAACTAGGGACTTGACCAAAATGACAATGGATGAATTACATGGGTGTCTTATAGCATATGAAATGAGAACAGGTACAAAGAGTGACCAACTAAACAATGAAGCCGCCTTTAAAGCCATAAAGAAGACAATATACAAGGATAACGACATTGATGAATAAATAAAAAATTGTGTAAGAAGGTTCCAAAAGGGATCTGGAAGATACAAAGGTAAGTATCCTCTCAAATTCTTTAACTCTGGTAGAATACGACATATTGTTGAAAACTGCTACTATAAAAAGAGAAGTCTCAACAATAAAAAGAGCTTCTACTCCAAGGATGATGACATCTCCTCAGATGAGAGTGATGAAGAAGATAATGATGGAGGAGAAGACATCTTCATAACCCAAGAAACCCAGGATGATGATCACAAGAGTTCTAAAGAAGAAGAAATCATTTCTGAAGAATATTCAGATGATGAAACCAACCTTGATTCCTTTTGAGAATACAAATACAACGTAGAGAGTGAACACGAAGATGAGAATCTTGAAAAGTTGAAGCATGTTGAAACTGAAAATAACAAGATTAGAAACACAAACATAATACAAAAAGGTGAATTGAGTAGTTGTGAAGAAGAGAATTAGAAGCTTGAAAATACCATTGGTAGCTTGAAGGATCAATTATAATATTATGAGAAATTAAAACTAGAATTGGATCACATAAAAGGGGATTTACTATTGAAAATAGAAAATTTGAAGAAGTTCCAAAAAAGAACTGAAAAATTAGATGAGATCCTTAGTAGTCAAAGATCTCCAAGCAACAAGACATGACTAGGATACAATGATAGTTTGAAGACAACAAAACAAGAGAAGGAAGATGAAAAGGATGAAACCAACACTCCAGAGCAAGTTGAACAACCAGATAGAAGACTAGAATTTAGAAGGAATGAGACATCAATAAGATCCTCTCCCATCAGGTATGAAAGAAATCATTATGAAGGAAACTACAGAAGAATAAATCGTGAACCCAGATGGACTACACCACAAAGAAGATCAGTTACTCCCAGGTATCAAAATTTCTTTCATGGACATTGTTATACTTGTGGAAATTTTGGACAAAAGGAGATCGATTGTAGAATCAATGAAAGGAATAACTACACAATCTACATGAATGGTGAAAGTGATAGATATGGAAATGTTCATAGACCTATCAAAAGAAATTATAATCCATTTGACCCATTAATGGATCAAAATATTGTATGTTACAAGTGCAATATTATTGGTCACAAAGCACGAGATTGCAGAGAGATGAAGGAAGATAATCGTATGCCAAATGTCCCTATACCATCTACAACAGGGAAAAGGGAATAAATTCCACACAATGAAAATTGTAGAATAGCATTGGTCGCTAAAGAATGCAAATAAGAAGATGAATGGTTCATAGAGAGGGTGCTCATCTCATATGACTGGATATCAAACAAAATTTGTCAGTTTGAAGAAAAAGGGTGGAAATGATGCATTTGGAGAGGACTCATCTACCAAAATACTTGGAAAAGGAACTGTAAATCTTGGAAGTGAAAATGTAAAAGAAAGAAAAGTCCTATTGGTTGAATATATGAAGCATAATATCCTCAGTTTCATCAAAATATGTGACCAAGGATACACTCTTATGTTTGACTCCCGAAAATGTAAAATCAAAGTAAATAACTCAGGAAGATTGGTTGCAACTGCAATAAGAAGACCGGACAACATATACATCCTAGACGTGAAGAAGAGAGAGAAGACATAAGCCACAAAAAAGGATTTGAAGGAAGAAAAAGTCCCAAAGACCAAAAATAAGGATGAAATAGTATTGAGTGCCACATGTTTAGGGGGAGAAGCCCCAAAGAAGAAGGTCACCTTATGTCATTGAACTCAGGGGGAGAAACCCCACCCTTTGCCATTGATGTCAAACAGGGAGAGAAATTGGGATCATAATGACAGGGGGAGCATGCGTGTTTCCATCAATGACAAAGGGGGAGATTGTCTTAAGATTGGTTTTCATCATTGATGTCAACCCTAGTCATTGGTTTTGGACCGCAAGATTGATGAAGGTATTTGGACATGAAGGACAATGCACATGCAGATACAACACCCATGGATGGATAGTATATATCATGTTGTTTCTGGTGGTAGATGGAACATTATGTGGATCCTCATGGTTGAGGAGAAATGAATTTTTGAAGATGACAAAGTGAATTGAAGAAGGAAGTACAGGCATCGTTGAAGATAATTAAAGAAATGAATTGCAAAATAAGAAAGTGTCGGGTCAACCCTAAGTTTAAAAGGAAGTGACATAAAGGGTATAAATACATATCATTAAACATTAATTTGTCAACACACACAATTTGTTTAATGAACAAGGATATATAAGTTGAATTTCAGAGGAAATTTCAAGTAAAGAAGGCCAAATTTCAAGGGAGGATGAAGTATTTTGGTGATGTGTTCTAAGGTATGTTATTTACAGGTCATCTTACCATTTTCACTATAAATCATTTTTCTAGAACGATTCAGATGGTGAAATTGGTATGGTATTGAGAAGACAGATCTAGGTACTTGTGGTAAAAATTTCAACTCTTTATTCGTTATACTTTCAGAGATACACTCTGTCGAAGATAGGGTTTTTGACTAGTCCTGAAGCTAGTCATAAACAAGTGTTCTAGGTAAAATAGTCATAATGTATTCATAGAGAATCCAAATGAAGTGAGACCAATTGAATTGGAAAGAGTACGGGTTTTAGTTTCTTCTGTAAACATTTTAGAATATGATGTTAAAAATTGAGCACGGGGCATGCTGTACAATTTCGCTCTCCTGAATAAACCATAATTGAATAAGGTCTACCATTTTCTCTATAACTCCTTTTCTGGGAGGATTCAAGGAGTGAAACTTGGAGGAGTTTCAGAGAATACATTGAGTAATATTATCTA
>ML811832.1:79596-116344 GCA_009831015.1 Picea engelmannii | reverse complement strand
TTGGTACATGTTTGAGGTACACACTTACCATATGGTACTACATGTATGAGGTTCTTGTCTTGGTGATGTTGGTATATGTTGAGGTATATCTCGGTGATGTTGGTACATGGTTAGGTACACCTTAGTGATGTTATGGTAAATTGATTAGTAGCACATCTTGAATATATTGGTATCTTGGTATGGTGGTTATCTTGGTTATGCTTGAGGCACTTCATTGATGATATGTTATGATGTATGCTATATGGTACATGGTATGGTACATGGTTGATGCATGAGACACTACAGGTTGATGCGCATGGTATGTTACAGGTTGATGTACATGGTGTGGTACAGGTTGATGTACATGGATGTATGATACAAGTTGATGTACATGGATGATGTACATGGTATGGTACAAGTTGATGTGCATGGTTGATGCATGGTTGATACAGGATGATGTACATGGTTGACGATTGATATACATGGTTTTTCGATGGTATTTGTATCCATGTGATTAGATTAGTTGGTTCATGATGGTATATGAGTGATAGAGATAGTGAAAGAGATAGTTATAGGTTGGTTGATGTGATAGTGCTAGTCGTAGGTTGATGTGACAGTGACAGGTTGGTTTATGTGACAATGACAGTGATAGGTTGGTTGATGTATTAGTGATATTGGCATTGATAGGTTGGTTGATGTGATAGTGATAGTGATAGGTTGGTTGATGTATTGGTGACAATGGCAGTGATAGTATTAGTGGTAGTGAGAGTGAGTCTACACTTATATTTCATGGTGGAACAACGGGGCAAGGAAAGTGGGTTGTATCCTCCTTTCGGTTGGTTTCAGATAACTGAGGGAGTTGGTGCTTTCTTCAGGATGGTTCATGTAAATCAATTGGTTGGTGCCTCCTTCTAGTTGGTGCTAGAGAACTGAAGGAGTTGGTGCTTCCTTTAGGTCGGTGAATCTTTATGAGGGGTTTGGTGCCTCCTTCTAGTTGGTGCTACAGAATTTAGAAGTTGGTGCTATAGAATTAAGAAGTTGGTGCTTCCTATGAATATATTCTTGATATATATAAGAAATCATATTGTGGTTTTCTCCCATCTGGGGTTCCATGTAAATTCTAGTGTACTGTGTAGCTGGTATCTTATTGTTTATTTGTACTAATTATGGTTATATGCTCATGATATATTGAATGCAATCATAAATGATATATTGTTCATAAATTTGAAGATTATATACTGTCATTGAAAGTTAAAAAAATGTTCATACTGATTCGATAGATGTTGCCTGTTATCGGTTAGAGCACATATTTGGGAAGATGTGGGCAATCAATAAATCACTATAGCCATAACCTTATATATATATATATATATATATATATATATACACCACTCCAAAATGGGGTTAAAACTCTACATTCATATCGCAGCAAGGTTCAAATCTTAAGGTTATGCACCATATATTGATTAGTGTTATGATGGATCATTTGATATAACACACTTATATATATTTCCAAAGCATGGTTCAACAGTTGTTTTACTCCTCCATAGTTTTGATCTGGTGTCTATTCCTCCAATCATCGTTTCATATGATTTAGGGCTCATTCGAGACTAAGACCTTAAGGGAAGTAGAACCTTTGAGCCATATACCAATGAGAAAAGCCTAACACCTGTGGGTATCCTAAATGATGTGCATTAAGCTCAAAGCATAAGATAGAGTTGCATATGATAATCTTTTCCAGACGTGCTAATAGTGCACTTGATGATAACAAGCAAGGTCTTATTAGAGCTTCGAATTTTCCATTACCCTATGGATAGTGGATAGTAAGGAGTAGAAAGCTTCTACTTAACACCATACTTAGGTCAGAGTCTCCCTACCTCAATTTACCTCAATTGGGTGCCATTACCAATAACAAGCGTTTGTGTAACCCCAAACCGAAAGAGAATCTAATTAAGAAAGTGTGCAATAGCTCTACAAGTGATATGGGTAAGAGACATGGCTTCTACCCATTTAGTGAAGTAATCCATGGCTATAATGATTAACTTATGACGATTAGATGACAAAGTGAAGTGTAGTAAGCTATTAATCCTAAGGCAAGGAACTAACCCCACCTAAACCATAAAGTGTTAGTTTGTTGAACAAGAATTAGATAAGTATAAACAACAACTAATGTTCTCCCTGCTCTCAATATTCCAACAAAAATTACTTAGTAATGAAAGTAAAATGCAAGATCTCAAAAAGAAAAACAATCTACATTAACCTAGAATTTCACAATAATTTTTTTTTTTTTTTTTTTTTTTTAAACTTGAAAGGGAAGAAAAATACTAAGATTCGTAGGAAACGCCTTTCTTTAACTAAGAGGGTTTTCTAATTTGAAATAAAAAACAATAGAAAATAGAAAATAAATATTATCTACGAATGAAAAAAAAAAAAAAGGTTGAAAACCTATGTTGGAAAAATATAAACATAGTCTCCTTACACAATCTCAACAATAGGACAAATAATAGGGAAACAACTATACTTTTATTTATCCAAAACTTATGAAATAATTTATGTTTAATGTAAATTGAACAAGGTAGGGTTTTGTCTTAAATCCTACTATATTATTAATAAGAAAAAAAAATCCAAAAGAAATGAATCAATGGAAGTACTACAAACCGTGGGGGTTGGTTCTCAATTATGTGACATTCTTAAGGAAAATACTTTATACACAACATAAGTATTCAAAAATAAAACTAAAATTCCTATTTAAAAAAACATTGAGAAATATGGAACAAATCCCTAAAAACTAATAAACGAAATGAATCAATGGAAGGTACTACAAACCGTAGGGTTGGTTCTCAATTATGTGACATTCTTAAGGAAAATACTTTATATACAACATAAATATTCAAAAATAAAACTAAAATTCCTTTTAAAAAAACCACTCACAAATATGGAACAAATCCCTAAAAACTAATAAAATCAAGTTTTGAACCCAATACAAAAACCGACTTGGAAAAGTGTGTTTTCCACTACAGACAATTCCCTCTTTCCTACATTCGTTATTATAGATACAATCCGAGAAAGTGCATTGGTCGATGTACTTAATGACCCTAAAAAGTCCATGGCCTCTGTAGGCTTCTCCACATGTGAGAGCGAGTCTCCGAGGTTGATCTAAAGGCTTATAGTAACCTATTTCTTACACGCATAGCACCGAAAGTAACAACATAAAATAGGGCCAAAAACTCGAAAATAAAGAAAAGTTACGGGGTTTAAACACACACCCACAACCAAGGATCAAGAGATGGCTCAGATCCCAAGTGGAGTCATGAATATGTTTGTGGAAATATGCAACAAGGGTTTTAGAAAAATCTCTAGATCTACTAGATGCTAGATAAGAAACAAATAAGAGTAAAACTAATAAAACTTATAATTTAAAGATTGGATCCATATTCTACAAACAATAGATTATACCGTGAAATAAAGAAAGGATCTAGTGGTTGTGCTATATGCTAGATAAGAAATAAGAGTAAAACTAATCAAACTAAAGGATCTAGTGGTTGTGTTAGATGCTAGATAAGAAACAAGTAAGAGTAAAACTAATAAAACTAAAGGATCTAGTGGTTGTGTTAGATGCTAGATAAGAAACAAGTAAGAGTAAAACTAATAAAACTTATAATTTAAAGACTGGATCCATATTCTACAAACCGTAGATTATACCATGAAAGAAAGAAAGAAAAGAAATTGCAGCTACAATAATGGAATAAATAGATATAAATTGTGGTGTATTTTGGTAAACCTAGTTAATTTGGTCTCGGTGAACATATTTTGGGTTATAACAATGGTCCTTTTGAGATATTGGAGAAGGTGGGTGATAATTTTTACAGACTTAGTCTACCCTCATGTGTGTGCATTTAATTAGTAGTGAATGTGGAGAATATGAAACAATATGAGACATCCATGTTGGATTAGAAGACTCAGGAGAAATTCCTACCTACCATAGAGGACTTAGCACTAGAATCTCTAGTAGGGTTGGCAGAAGATAAATTCTTTTAGAAGAAGTTCAGAACTACTGGACATGGGAAATATGATCTTTGGTAGATCAGGTTGAAAGGACAACTTCCAAGCAATGTGAAATGGTACTCCAAGGAGAAGGTAGAGGTAAAATTTCCTCTCCCTATTTGGTAAAATATTTTGAGGACCAAGAGCCTCCCAAAATGGGGAGGTGTGATCATTATTGGATCATTATATAATTTTTCATCTCTCTTGATACTTTTTGGGTGGAAAATTTGGATAAATTGGATTGCAAGGCTCATTTTAGTGGTGGGTATTAGTTTAATGTTTTGTGGTCTAGAACATTCTAGGGTCACTTTTAGGCATAAAAAAAAATGTTTTCGGGTCAAATATTTGTGATCTTATCTCACAACCCATGGATATAGTTCTACACATTGAGACCTTTCCAATGGTGCAAAAATCACCTCAATTGGAGCTCATATGTGGAAGTTACACCTCCCACAAGTTGACCTGCCTTATTAACTAGCATGGTACCAAGTGGTTGACATGCCAACCTCCATTAATCACACATGTGGGGATAGTCACATGGGACTTCCAAGAACATTTTAGAAGGTCCAAGAACTTGTCATTGATTGAGGGTTAAGACATGCAAAAACCCTCACCCTAGATGACTGTTAGACTATGTCAAATACTAGGATGCTAGGAGAAGAGGGGATTCCATTATTTTAGAATTTTACTTGTTCCATAACTAATTGGATCATATAGAAGTGGGATTTTAGAGAAAAAAAATTGGTAAGATGATTCCATAGCATCCATTTGAGCCATAATTTCAAAGGAAACTCCATAGCGAGTGTCCCTTTCTTTGTATTTGCATTACATTACTGAATAAAAGAGAGCACAACATATGTATCACCTTGTAGTTGGGTATTTTCCCATATTAGGTTTCACATGATGTATTTTGTGTTCATTTGCGTGGATGGTCTATTCATTTTCTTATTCTTTCATTTTCATATTCTAGTTACTTGATTAATTTGGGCAATGATCTAGTGATAATAAATATGAGATCTAACAAAATAAGCATGATAATAAACTATATTAAAAATAATATAATATCTGTTGAGATGATATGTTCTAGTGGAATATCCATGGTAGTATACAAGTCAATTACCCTAATTAATGGTTGTACATAATCACTACAAACATTAAGGACAATTCTTCTCAAAAGGGGATGGAATGGAGGGATCCTTCATAAGGGTGTAATAGCGGCATATGTTCCCATTAGAATTAATGATAGGATATACATGGTGGTCAATTAATGTAATATCGACTATGTTCACTATTAAATAAGGCTCACTAAATAGTTAGGATTTAATAAATACAATATGGCCGCATTGAGGAAGACCCACTAAGTACTTAGCATTTAGATATGATTACTTCTGCATTTGGTGTGAAAATATGATACTAATTTCAATATTAATGATCTTTTTCAGTTTGCGTGTCAAATTTCAAAACATATTCAGTTCTTCTTTCCATATTTTTCTTAATGTGAAAATTTAAACACTAGTAATATATAGTTTTCCACATTAGTAACGTGGAAATTTTAATTGCTTTTTAGAAAATGGTGGGAAATTTGAAAATGAAGTCTAATCTATTGTTGCATTTGTTTGATTGGTCTTTTGTTTTAATGAGTTGTTTTAGATTTTTTATTAAATTCTTCCTTTTGAAGAAGGGTGAGGTGATTTATGGTCTAAATTTTAATGTATTTTTTTTTTCAAAATTTTATTTAAAAAATATTATTTTTCTCCTTTTTTTTAATTTTTTTTACTTACATTAGTTTTTACAATCATATTATACTTTTAGGGAACTAATTAAAATATGTTACAATTTTAAGACAAAGAAAAGAAACGAGGTGCTACTAGGGATATATCTTTTCAATTCAGGAGTTGATTTTAAGATTTCTCTACAATGGTACTAGTTTTCAATACTATGGTATCAAAAGAGTTGCAATTTTATCCTTAAAAAAGGGGTAGGTGCTATTGTTAGAACCGTTCTTTGATTTGGGGTTGATTTTAATATTTTTATTTCAATGACAATAGCTCTTAAGGCCATGGTGTTAAACAAGTTGTAATTGTAACCTTAAGAAAACCAATGTCTTTTGTAGTGCCACTTTTCAATTTGGAGCTTGATTTTAAGGTTTTAGTTAGAAAATTTATGAGGTTGTTAAGATAATGGTAAAAATTATATAATATTAACCCTAAAAAAAAGGGTGCAACTAGTAGCACCACCTTTCTATTTGAGGGCTGATTTTGGTGTTTTCGACTAAAAGAGATAGGTTTTTTGGAGTATAGTTCTCATTTTGAGGTCACAATTCTCATAAAGTAAGTAAATATGTTGATACTTGATCTCTCATCTAACCTTGGGTATTCAATTTTCTCTTACACCGACTCTTTCTACCCCAAGTATGACCTAGGTGAACCATGGGAAAGTTTGTAGGGGTGTCTCCCCTTCTTGGGTGCTCTATCCTTGAATTCTACATTTGGGGCCAAAATATGATGTTAACTTCAACATTAAAGTTTTATCTATTTATTCATGTCATAATTCAAAGCATATTCATTTGTTTATTCCATATTGTTTCTTAACATCAAAATTTAAACACCAGTAATGTGAAACATTCCACATTGGTAATGTTGGAATTTCCATGTTTTTGTGAAATGGTGGAAAATTTAGAAATGAAGTCTAGTGTATTGTTTGGATGTTTAGTTATCAATGTTGGTTGACCCACTATTTATTAATCCCATAATATAATAATCCCACTAATACCTAACTCCCTCATGCATAAATGCCACTGAAATTAACCCACTAATCCCATGTGTTGGTTGTGGAGATTTATTATATTATTGATTCATATGAAGGTATGACTATGATCCAAATGGATATCAATGAACTGGCTCAAAATAGTTTTCTGACATTTTTGGCAATTTACTATTTTTAGTAGTTTTAACTTCCGGGGCCATTTTGAGGGCCTAAATGAAGGTTTTCGGTATAGAGCTCCTCAATGATAGAAAAAGGCATTATTGAGCCCCCAAAATGAATCTCCTCGATGATACCTTTCCAACAGGCTATTACACGCCTAAAACAAAGATCGTATGCAAAAGTTGTGACCCCGAGAAGTTGATGTACTAACTTACCTAAACAGGGCCCACATGACTTTTGGCGCTTCATCTCCTAGAGTTAGGTTTTGGATGTCTAGGGTTTTTGGCATTATTTCTTATTGTAAAAAGGCCTTCAGAGCCTCATTGTAACCTTCTTCTTGTGAATGCACGCTGCCATCACATCTCTTCTCAGAGATAAGCCGCCACCATTCCAACAAGCTTGTTTCCGCTGCATTTTACAGTTTCAGCTTATTTCGTTATTGAATAAAAAACCAGTTTTACTGTATCTCTGTTATTTTGTGTTAAGCACCTGTTAATAATCTGTATTCATTTCATTCTTGTCATAAATTCCGGATCATTCTCCCTCCTTATGAAGCAATGGTCTCCATTGCATTGAGGTCCCCCATTAGATGAGGAAATTTCTGCTGAATTTGGCCCCGGGTGATCCACTTGCCTTGGTGCAGAAGCTGCCCTACTTTGACGACTCGATAAAGATGGATCCTTTGTTGTCGAGTGCCCTTGATCTGTCTGTCCACAATCTGATGATTGGATGCCTGTTGTATGCAGTCGGGGTTGAGCTTTGTTGGTGTCAGTTGTTCTGCTACTTCTGAGGTGTCCAATAATGGTGGGAAATAAGGGCGAAGGAGATCCACATTGAACACTGGGTGCAGGCCAAGGAAAGGAGGAATGTTGAGCTCAAAAGAATTATCCCCCATGGCCTTGGTGATAGTGTATGGTCCATAACGGAGTGGGTGAAGCTTCCGATGGGGTCCTATAAGGCGTTCTTTCTACAAGTGCAACCAAACTTTGTCACCCACCTGAAACTTATGCAGCACCCGATGTTGATCATGGCATTGTTTGTACCTGTCATTGGACTTCTGTAGGATATCCTGAACCTATTGGCAAATGTGATGGATCTGCTCAATGAACCAGGTGGCTTTGTCAGCTTCAGTTGGAGCAGGAGATGAGTTAGTCGAGGTGACTGCAAGGGGAAGTGCAACATCTATGGGACCTAATGGTTGAAATCCCAACCCCACTTGAAAGGGGCTGTGGCCAGTTGAGCTATGCAAGGCTTAGTTGTAGCTATGTTGGACATAGGGAAGGCTCTCATCCCATGTGCGAGGGTTCTTTGAATTATACATGCGAAGGATATACACAATCATTCGATTTACAACCTTGGTTTGGCCATTTGTCTGGGGGTAGAAGGTCGTGGATTTGGTGAGCTTGGTGTCCAGCAGTGCCGAGAGGCTCGACCAGAATGTGTTGAGAAATCAACTATCCCGATCTGAGACAATGGTTTGTGGGATTCCAAAATGTACCCAAACTCCTTCAAAGAAGATATTGGTAGTGGCCTCTACTGTGATGCTCTTCTTGCAGGCAACCATAATATCCATCTTAGAAAAGCGATCAACAACCACAAAAACACATTCATTTCCCCGCTTGGTGGATGGGAGGCCCGACATGTAGTCCATTGAGATGGATTCCCATGACCTGTCAGGAGTAGGAAGAGGGGTGTACAGGCCCTATTTCTTAGTGGTCGGTTTGGCAATAACACAGGAAGTGCAAGACTTGATATACTTGCTGACCTCCTGTCGAAGTTTCGGTCAGTAAAAATGTTTTTGTAGCATCGCCACTGTCTTTTTGACACCGAAGTGTCCTGCCACCCGATTGTAGTGGGCTTCCTAGATCAAATTCACTCGCTCACTTGATGGAACACAGAAATGGCCTAGATGACACAACAACCCATCCTGAAGATGGAAATTATCGACAACTCAATTTGCACCCAACATTTGGTAGGTGGTGGTAAAGTCAAGGTTTGTCTCATAGAGTTGGGGCCATCCAGATGTCTCATGGCCGCAAGAGTCTAGCATCGTGGTGAGTGCTACAACTGGCGGTCTGCTGAGGCAATCAACGACGCGATTGGTGCTTCCTGTTTTATACTTGATGTTGAGGTGGAATTGCTGCAAGTATGTGGACCACTTTTGATGGCGGTCTTTCTGCAATTTTCCTTATGCCTACATGAACTGCAGTGGCTTATGATCAGTGTGGGTGACTGTCTCCCTCCCAAGAATGTAATGTCTCCACTAGTGGCATGCTTGCACAATGGAGTACATTTCTTTGTCATAAGTAGGGTACTTACAGATAGTATCTAATAGTGTATCACTATGATAGGCCACAGGGTGGCCGTGCTGAGTGAGAACGACGCCCACAACATAGTCTGAAGCATCTATCTTGATCTCAAAGGGATGTTACAGGTCTGGTAGTGAAAGTATTGGGGCTGATCACAAGTGTTGCTTCAAATCATCGAACGCTTATTGTTGGGACCAGCCCCACGCAAATTTCTCCTTACCACCACCCCTATTTATTTGGCTGAGGTCCCATGCAATATGGGAGAAACCCAACACCAACCTGCGGTAGAAATTAGCAAGTCCCAAGAAGCTCCGAAGCTCAGTGGGTGTTCTTGAGGCTAGCCAGTCACAAATGACTTGGATCTTGGCTAGATCCACATGTATGCCATGTTGATCAATGATGTAGCCCAGGTAATGGACCCTGTTCATGCCGAAGGAGCATTTTTCCAGGTTGGCATATAGCTTGTGCTGTCACAGGGTGTGAAGAACCTGCTGAATATGCTGCAAGTGTTCGACCCAAGTCTTGTTGTAAATTAGAATGTCATCCAGATACACCACTACAAAAGTATTGTTGAATGGTCGCAGGATATCGTCCATCATCCTCATGAAAGTGGCTAGAGAATCTGTCAAACCAAAGGGCATGACCAACCATTCAAAAAGTCCTTCCTTTGACTTGAAGGTGGTCTTCCATACATCTATCTGTTCTATCGGGACCTGGTGGTAGCCAGACTGCAGATCAATCTTACTAAAGTATTTGGCCCCCGTGAGTTGATCAAGGAGGTCATCGATTTAGGGAATCGGGTACCGGTTTCTGACAGTGATTTTATTCAAAGCCCGATAATCAATAAATATTCGCCAGGTTCCATCTTTCTTCTATACCAACACGATTGGGCTCTCTCAAGGTGATGAGTTGGGGCGGCTGTGCCCCTTGTGAAGCAGTTCTTGGAGCTATCGCTTGATCTCATCATTCTCTAAAAAAGAGTGACGATAGACTGGTCCATTGGGTAGCGGTGTGTCGGGGGTCAGATCAATGGGGTGCTTAACCTGGCAGTGCAAAGGTACCCCTGTAGGTTAGGAGAAGATATCCATGTATTCTTCCATGACCTTATCTACTTGCTTCTGCTGTGTGGAGAGGTTGTCTGTAGAGACCCTCTATGTGGCTGCGATCTTTCGCTTATTCTGAGAGTGAATCACGAAGAAGAAAAACTTCCCCATCTGAGATATGACCTTCCTGCATTTCTTCGCAAAGATTAAGGAAATAACACTAGGTGGGACTGCCTCGGGTATCCTGTACAATTTCCTGTTCAAAGTAATAATAACACTACGAGGCCTAGACTCATATACAACATGGCATTTCCATAAATAAGGTTGGCCCAAAAGAACATCACAAACTTCGAGAGGAGAAACATCACACAATACCTCGTCTTTGAAGGGCTTGATGTCGTACGATAGTCGGCATTGTTGGCTAACACGGAGATCGCTTCCTTGGTGGAACCATCCAATGGTGTAGGGTTGTGGGTGCGATGTTGTTGGCAGGTCCAACCACTTGATGACCTCTGTTGAGATGATGTTCTTCTGGCTACCGCTATCAACTATGAAGTGTTGCGGGGTGCCTTTTACCCACATCTGTGAATGGAAGAGGTGCTCTCCTTCTTCTGGCTCATCTAGTTCACCAGGCTGGAGCTTGGTGGTAGCAATGGTGGCACTGGGTTCCGCGTCGATGATCCGTCTTCCCCTTTCTGGTTCTGTCTCAGAGTCAGAATATGCATCTGATTCAGAGGCTTTCACTTCAGCCACCAACGACTGCTTTGAGCGGCAGTCAACAGTGTTATGCCAAGGGATCTTATGGAATTCGCACCACTTCCCAGTGTCCTTCTTTACTTGCGGCTTGTACTGGTTGTCCTGATACTGTCCATATTTTCTCTGTTCTTTGTTCGGTGGGTTGGGGCCTCCCTTTCCTAGCTTTTGTTGTGAGGGGTTCCCAGGCCCAAATTGCCACGTCTTTTGTTTGAGCTTCTGCTCAATTTTGACGACATATCAGTAGGCCGCACCCAAGGATGAGATGTTCTAAATTCCATTTTGGTCTAGATGTATCTATGCAGAGCATTGTGATACTTGAGCACCAGATGTCGCTCTGAAAATTTGATACCCAACTTGGTGTGCAAGGTATGGAAGATATTTGTGAAATCTGGCACTGTTTGGTCTCTTTCTTGCCACAATGTGGTCCATTTGGTATACAGGTCGTCATAACTTTCGACAGGGTAGTATTGTTCCTTAATAGCATCCATGAAGGATTCCCAAGTGGTCGTGACTGAAAATAATGAGGTTTCCTCTGTTTCCTTTTGCTCACAGAAAGTTTCCCACCAATCTTTGACATGGGGAACCACTTTGAGGAGCGCAAAAGTAATATTTTCTCTATTCAAAAATTTATGAGCAGAAAAATACCCTTCTAGTAGATTCAACCACTTGTCTATAGCATTTGCGTCTATCTGACCTTCAAATATAGAAATATCAAAGTTTATTTGTACCTTGAAGGGGGCGGTGCCTCCGTTCGAAGAAGATGTGTTACCTGTTGGTAGTCACCAGAGGATTTGCGAGAAAATATCCATCATCTCGTTCCTCTGTTGCATGAGGGATTCCTCAATCAATAGTTTGAAAGGATATCCTATCCCATCATATTTCTTTTCTCCTACCATGGGAGGTCTCTTGGGCGTGTGAGAGCTTCTGTCCTCAAGAGAAACAAGCTCGAGACCCAACTCTTTGTACTCTGACCTCGTTGGGGACATGCATTAAGACGATAAGGAGCAGACCGCTCTGATACCATTGATCCGGATTTTATGGGAAGGATGAAATGAATACAAATTATTAACAGGTGTTTAACAAAAAATAACAGAGATACAGTAAAAATGGTTTTCTATTCAATAACGAAATAAGCTGAGACTGTAAAATGCAGCGACAACAAGCTTGCTGGAATGGTGGCGGGTTATCTCTGAGAAGAGATGTGACGACATCACGCATTCACAAGAAGAAGGTTACAATGAGGCTCTGAAGGCCTTTTTACAGTAAGAAAGAATTCCAAAAACCCTATACATCCAAAAACCTAACTCTAGGAGAGGAAGCGCCAAAAGTCATGTGGGCCCCATTTGGGTAAGTTAGTACGTCAACTTCCCGAGGTCGTAACTTTTGCATATGATCTCCGTTTTAGGCGTGTGATAGCCCATTGGAAAGGTATCATCGAGGAGATTCATTTTGGGGGCTCAATAATGCCTTCGTATATAATTTAGGATTTTGATACCGAAAAACCTTCATTTAGGCCCTCAAAATGGCCCTGGAAGTTAAAACTGCTAAAAATAGTAAATTGCCAAAAATGTCAAAAAATTGTTTTGAGCTAGTTGGAAAAGGTGGGTGGCCACTGATATCCATCTAGATCAGAATACTCCCTTATGTAGAGGGTTTGGGGGATTCCCGCCTAGAGGTGGGGGTCCAGTGGGGTTCTCCTTCCCCGGTTGAGATGTATGGGGGCCTGCGGGCCCTCGTCTGAGGGTTTGGGGGCAGAGCCACTGAGGAAAATTTTGGGAAAAATTGCCTTGTAAAATATTGTAATTTCGTAGTCAATATGGACCATTAATTATAAGCTAACAAATATGATGATAGAAGTTATGTTAGGGAATTTTTACCTATAAGGAAACCCTCTTTTCTGTATGGGGGAATTCTATTGTGGCTATGTATGAGAGGGAATATTGTATTTTGAGAGAGCAGAACGTGAGAGAAAGAAGAGGAAGTTGCAGTGGGTGTGATGTAGGTTGTACCCCTTCATTTTATGGATAATAATAAAGGAAGGAATGAAAATTTTTCTTGTGTACGTAGCTCACATTGGGAGAACCATGTATATATGTGTCTCTGTTTTCATTTTTGTATCTTCTTTGTTTTATTTCCGCATATGTTTATTTTATTTTTCTGCGATCCTATTTTTATAATACCCTAGGCCCACTAACCCCTTATCTAATTAACCACATAAAGAACTAATCCCACATTATACCCTCTAACCATGAACCATAGTGATGCAGGAGCATCGCCAACAAAGCGCGTGTGGAGGACAGTTGGGTGCAGGAATGCGTATTTTGAAATATTTTGAATTCCAAAGTTGATGTATTAATGTAATATTTGGGGAAGATTTTGATTTATGAGCATCTTTAATGATTAGAGGCTGAGCCATCGCATTGGATCAATGAGGGAATGTATTTTTCTTTAATGTTGAAGATTGCAGTATAGATTTGGAGCTTTCGCTCTTATCTCTCTGACTCGAATATTTATTGTAATAAATATTAAGTAGTTGAAATCACTTATTTCGATAGGATATCCTAGAGTAGTTGGAGGGAAAGGCTAGAAGAGCACCTCTTGTATAAAGTTTTGTAATGTTGCCGAAAAGAGGCTGATGAATCTATCGTGTAGATTTTCATTGTAGTTGTTATTGGTTCTCTAGTTGTAAATGAGTTGTTGATAGATGATAGTTGAGGAGTAGATGGGCCTATTGTATATGTTGTAGAGTGTTGGAAAGCAGTGTATCAATCCATGTATATGGATGTGGAATGAATATAACAGAGCATCATTTTCTCAATTGTATGTTGTTGTTGTGTCTATCTAGATGAATGAATGGTAGACTTTCTTCTTATTTGAAATTCTCTATTATTTATGGTTCTTGTGGTTTATGAATACATTTACAAGGTTGAATGTATGAGTCACTATGAATATTGAATAAGTTTCAATTGTTTCTCTTTTTTGAGCAAGTGCGAGGAGTGCATAGTGTCTGCAAGGTGTGTGTGACCTAGTCTGTTTCGACTCAAAGCTTAGAAAAGGTAGCATGAAACTTATGTATGCAAGGAGTGCATATGCATTCGCAAGGAGTGTGTGACAGAGTCTCAGACTCATAAGCTCATGAGGAGTAGCATGACTTTAGTCACAAAGAGTGTGAAATCATCCACAAAAAGAAGTTAAGTGTGGAGGAGAACCTGTTGCAAGGCATGCACAGGTCGAGACTTCGACTAAGTGTCAAAGAAAGTGTTAGGAGGAACAAGGAAGGTCTACGAAGAAAAGATTAGGAGGGAGAGCAGCGCATAATATTCAAAAGGAGAGGATATTTTAAGATTTCCCAAAACCCACTAACGAGATCTGTTCCGAAGGGAGGTGAATTGTTCCATACCGTCAGATCTAGGAGAACTATGCGAAGGTTGGCCATAAGGTGTTTCAACACTTCATGGTTCTAGAAGTTTATAGGTATTGTAAGAGGAGAGTCATGAATTCACGAATAAATCTCAACCGTTGGCTGTGGAGAAGGAACATGGTAGCATATTAGGAGGTCCGGAAGTTGAAAGTCCAAAGTTTTGTCCCCAAGGTGAACGGGAGTTTCGTGAAGTCACGAATCTCGAAGCATTGTTGGGCCATCGAAATCAAAGGAGACACGTGACATGAGGTCTAGATTTCGGAGGATAACACTTAGGAAAGTGTCGAAGCCAAAGATCATGATATCCCCGAAGCCCTAAATCACAAAGATATTGATCCACTGTCATAGCCCATGGTCACTTAGGAGAAAGGGCCCTTTGTATAGTAATTTTGGGTACCCACGGGGACCCTAATAGTCGATCTGACCCAGTATCTTGAATGATCCAAGACTGGGAGGTTGAGCAATCCTTAGGAGAGAAGGGGGGTGTGCACCAGAGTGGTATAAGAGCTGTTACAGAATTGATTTTTGTAGAAAAAGGAGACAGAGGATTGGATTGGTATCAACGAGTGGTGTCAGGTACACCAACACAATTCTGCCTAGAAGATGTGCAGAGAAACCCATATAAAATAGAGCTATGGAAAGGGATATGAGAGAAATCAGAGCAAGGTTGAATGCCATGGAAAAGATACAAAGAAGATCACTTGATGATGGAGATGTCAGCGATGCAGAGAATGAAGAAGTAGAAATTGAATAAGTTGTAGCTGAGTATGCTGCAGAAGAACACTTGCTGAAAGAGGTTGTCAAGTTGGGATCCATAGAGAAGATTGACATCCCAATATATGAAGGTAATTTAGACACATAAGAGTTTATTGATTGGACACGAGCAATGGACAAGTATTTCGACTATGAAGATGTCAAAGAGGAGAAAAAGGTGAGACATGTTGTCACCAAGTTGAAAGGACATGCAACACTATGGTGGGATGAACTACAGGCTGACAGGAGAAGAAAAGGAAAACAAAATATTAAGAACTGGGATAGAATGGTAGCCAAGCTAAAGGATAAATTCATACCCAAATATTACCAGATAAATCTGTTCAGGAGGACACAGAACTTGAGATAGAAGGGAATGACTGTAAAGGAGTACACAGAGGAGTTCTACAGATTGAGCATCATATATGGATAGAGAGAGAGAGACGAAGAAAAAATTTCTAGGTACATCAACGGACTAAGATATCATATCTAGGACTAAATTAGCATGGTGACAGTTAGAACAATAGAGGATGTGTATCAGGTTGTGCTGAAAGAAGAAGAGAAGTTGGCTAGGAATCAAAGTCAATGAAATATAGGTAGAAGTTTAAACAGAGCCAAAGGAGTTGCCCATGACAAGGAAAAAAATCCCAAAGGTGAGACCAAGAATCAACATAGTCACTTTGAGAGAGGAGGAAGTTCCTGAGGAAGGCAGAGTGGTGGCAGAAACTCTTTTCCTAGAGGACGAGGAAAAGGTAGAGGAGGAGAAGTAAGATGTTATGCCTGTGGAAAGACAGGGCACATGTCTTGGGAATTCACCGAGAGAAATAAAGAAGGAGGCGAAGCTTACATTTTGGAAGCACAGAAGTGAGATGTTGAGGAAGAAGGTGCAGAGGATGGGAAGTCCTTGAGGATGAATAAGGTTCTTTTGAAGAAAGATCTAGAGACTGAAAAGCCAACGCAGAGGAACAATTTGTTCAAGACAAATTGCAAGACTAGGGACATAGTATGCAAGGTGTTAATTGATAGTGGGAGCACTAATAACTTAGTATCCACAGAGATGGTGGAGAATTTAGAGCTGGAGATGAATGCACATTCGACGCCATACAAAGTCTCATGGTTGCAGAAGGGTCACCAGGTAACAATAATTAAAAAATTCCCTGTTGAATTTAAAATAGGTGGATATAGAGATGAAATCTTGTGTGATGTGATTCCTATGGATGTATGTCATTTTTTGTTGGGAAGACCATGGCAGTGTCACAGGAATGTCATTCATGATGGGAGAATAAATACTTACACCTTGGTGAAGAATGGTAGGACACATATGTTGTTTCCAATTGAAGAGAAGAAAGTGAAGGATGAAGCCAACATGAGCATACTTCTCATGAGTGGGAAGGAACTCCTGAATGAAGTCAAGAAGGAACATGAGATGCAATTTGTTGTAGTAAGGAAGCCGAGAGTTAGCCTTACAATTACTTCTATGGAATATTTTCCTGGGGAAATTCAGGAACTGTTAGAGAATTTTGCTGACATGGTAGTGGATGAGTTTCCAAGCTCATTGTCGCCTATCATATGTATCAAACATCACATTGATTTGATACCAGGAGAAAGCCTGTCGAATAAAACAACATACATATTGACACCTCAAGAGAATGAGGAGGTGAAAAGACAGGTTCAGGATCTCTTAGACAAAGGATTGGTTAGAGAAAGCTTGAGTCCATGTGCAGTACCAATTGTATTGAGTCCGAAGAAGGATGGATGATGGAGAATGTGTACAGACTCAAGAGCCATAAACACGATCACCATCAGATATGGATTTACATTTCCAAGGATGCATGACTTGATGGATTGTTTGAGTGGAGCGAACTATTTTTCACAGATAGATTTCAAAAGTGGATATCACCAGATAAGGATGAGAGAAATTTACGAGTGGAAAACATCATTCAAGACAAATGAGGGATTGTATGAATGGATTGTTATAATGTTTGGCTTGATAAAAGCCCCGACTAATTTTATGAGGCTGATGAATGAAGTGTTGAAAGATTTCATTGGAAAGTTTGTGATTGTATATCTCTATGATATACTGGTCTTTAGCAAGACTAAAGAGGAGAATTTGAGACATTTAATATTGGTGATGAGGAGGTTGCAACAAGAGAAGTTGTTGATTAATTTGAAAAAGTCCTCTTTCATGAAAGAAGAACTCATATATTTGGGTTTTCTAATTTCTTCAAATGAATTGAAGATGGAAAATGAAAAGGTTAAAGCAATCAAAGAATGGTCGTCACCGAGGAATATATTTGAGGTGAGAAGCTTCCATGGTTTAGCAAGTTTTTATCGGAAGTTCATCAAAAAATTTAGCGAGATTAGTGCTCAAATGATGGATACAGTGAAGAAAAGAAACAAGTCTTTCAAATGGACATAAGAGGATGAGAAGAGCTTCAATATATTAAAGGACAAGATAAAAGAACAACCGATTCTGGTTTTACCGGGTTTCGGGAAGACATTTCAGGTGATATGTGATGCGAGTGGAGTTGCAATTGGAGTGGTCTTGAGCCAAGATAACATACCTTTGTCATATTTCAGAGAGAAGGTGAATGAAATGAAGAAGAAGTACTCCACATATGACAAAGAGTTCTATGCCATAATTCAAGCCTTGAAAAAATGGAGGCACTATCTTGTACCGAAGGAGTTTGTTTTGTATAGCAATTGTTGGGCTCGTATTTTGATTGTTTTGTTGCGATGGTTGAATCCTTTTTTCACCGATATTATATATGCTACTGACCATTTTGAAGGAGTTTTAAAAGGATTTTGTATCAATTCATCATGGATTTATATCAGGTATGCATAATCAATGTTTTGCAATGATTTTGAGATAAATTCGGTTCGGTTTGGTTTGATGTTTAAAAGGATATAATGCATGATTTGTGTGTAAAATGGATAATTCACGGTCCAATCCTCCATCCGGTACCTCACCCGACACTTCATCTAGCACCCCATCCGGTACTCGATTCGACACTCCATCCGACACGCGATCCAACACTCAGAGCACAAACAAGTTGGTGGTTGGTACATTGGTGGCATGTGATGGGTGAATCGATGATCTAGGTTTTGTGCCCCCTCATGGCCTACAACTAAAAATCTCATGAAATATCATATTAGTAGGTTATGCTAATCACTAAGTGGATCATGGATTTTCTAGAAGCCAAAGCTGTTAGAGCACATTGAATAGAATTGCCATTTTTAAAGGAGGTCGACCCTTCCAGTGGTCGACCTCTCGAACTATAATTCATCTATAAATACCACTAGCAGTGGAAATACCACAGACATAATTTCAAGAATACATTTCATTGTGTAATTCAGACATATTTTCAAACTTATTTTGAGACTACATTTTTTAATTAATGACAGAATCGTGTTGATTTGAGCCCGCGTTTCTCTATTGAAGAGTATCCATGACCTGATGGGGGGCCCACCGGTGGTCTAGGTGACTGTATAGATAGATATATCATGTGTTTACTTTTATTATTTATAATTCACTTCGTTTCTTTGTTGTATGTATTTTTTAGTTTTAAATATTGTGCATGTTGTTTGTAAGTTAATTGTCTAAATTCCTCTTTTGCGGGTTTCTTATAGGAGCTAGTTATTTGTCATGCTATGTCTCTTATTTATTAACAATTGGCTTTCAGGATACTAACTTATATTATGTACTAAAGTTTTAAATTGGTTTCTGCAAATTAAAACAAAGTACTATTTAAAACAGAGGATTAGTTTAGACAGAGTTTCTTTTGCAAGCTTCGATGGATAAATAATTGCAAGTTTTATTAGTTGTAACTAAGCTATATTTAAATCTCAGTTCAGTTATGTATTCATAAATTTATTTGGTTTAATAATCTTGTTTTAGTATGCTAGGATATAATTATATTTTGGGATTATGTTTGTAAACACATTCTAGTTTGAAATCTGAGTTTTAATGATAGGATTAGCCCAGTTTAATTTATAAAATCTTAGTTCTAGATTTGAATTGTAATTTTAATGAGAATATTCGATTTGAATTAAGATTCTTAGTCATAAGTTCATAATCTTGTAAATTTTCTTGAGTTAGCATAAGAGTGTTCTTGAATTAGTATAAGAGTACCTTTTAATCATTGATAATTGATGCATGAAATTTAGAGATCACATGGATTTTTAGGATATTTAGTGTTGCTTTTATGAAGGAAAATCTTTCGTTAGATTCCTTGATTCACACTTTTCATTTCTCTGTAGAAGTCAACATTGAATTAATCCCTCTCAATCTATCATTAATAGTCAGATGCCATCGTGAGGTTATTAGGAACCGAAGACATAATCATCATCTTTGAATTATCTTTTCCTTTTATTGCAAATTAAGAATAATTTTGATTAATTAGAATCTGAATACATTCATGAGGTTTTTTGATTAAGTAGGTTAATATTTCTCCTTTGCAAGATAGAAATGATTGTGAGTTTTGTTTTAAGAATAGAGTTTACTTGTTGAAATAGTTTTGATAGGGTAGTTGTCTATTTTCTTATTTGCTTAAAGATACAAGATCAAAAGTAATTTACTTGTTGTTGCTCATTAGGTTGAATAGATTAACTTGTTCAAAGTAGGTTATGATTTGCTTCTTTAGGGATAATCCACCGATCTATTGTTTGAAGTTGCTCAGGGTAAATAGTTCAAGCTCATTCATAGGATTTGCTAATTGATAAAAATGAAAGAGTCATTTCTTAAGTAGATTAATCCTTAGATAGATCATCCCCTTAGTTAGACCATACTTCCATTAACTTTTATGCCTTGGAATATACAGTTCTACAGCTCTAAGTTTACTTACCGCAGGTTGAAAATTTAGTTGAGGGATTTAGTGCATATAGAATACCCATCATTTTTGGCATCGTTGTTGGGGAGTTGTCTTAAGGTAGGAAATAGTTAGGGAGTAGATCATTTATAAACCTTAGCATTAGTTTGATGGTGGGGGAACTTTAATATGAGAGGTAAGAACCCGCACATCTATTACAGTAGGTTCCCCCAAACCCAATGGTTGTTTTTCTTTTTATTTTCTTTCATGAAAAAACCTAGGGAGGCAAAAGGAAGATACATTAAAACCAAACAAAACCTTTTGAACAAGGTTCCTTCTAACCTTTTTGGAGGAAGGAACACCCCACCAATAAAATCCGCAGTCCGATACTGGAAAGTAGGGGTTAGCTCAACCCAAAGAGCTAAAGAAGTCTATGAAGAGAGAAAAACAGGGAGCACTATAGAGCAGAACATTGAGGCACCAATAATAGTGGGACATGAGGAAAGACAACTCGAGCCTTACATAGAACCAACCAACACAACCTTTGTTTTTTCACCACCATCAGGAGATCCTAACTTTGTAGACATCATTGACCCTAAACATATGAATATTTTGTTTGGAATTTCATCCAATATAATTGTTTCCCAAGTCGAAACAGAAACTTTAGCACCAATAGTTTCAACCGGTTCGAGTAGAGGCCCAGACATCCAAGCAGTAGAAAGACCTTACCATCAAAGGGATACCTCTCCTAGAAACGAACCTTGGTATACCTTGTTATCTCAAAGGATAAAACCATTTAGGTACTCTCTTTTTGAAAACCAAACCAGTATGGATTATTATGAGGATCACAACCATGTAAGACACGAGGAGGGAGAAGAAGTTGGAAACCAAACCGAAACTAACTTCGGGTTTCCAATTTTGGACACCACACTAAATGTCAATATGAAAAACATTCCACTCTCGACATTGCCCACCTTTTACGGTAAAATCAGTGAAGACCCGTATACCTTCCTATTTGAGTTCGACATCTTGTGTAGGAGCTACAATTACTTACAAGATGCCAAAAAACTAAAAAAATTTCCTGCCACCCTCAAGGATTCCGCACTAAGATGGTTCATGGCATTGGGAGAATCCAGTATTAGGTCTTGGAAAGGCATGGAAGATATATTTCTTAATAAATACCAAGACTACTGCAATTCCAAGGATTCTCGTAATGATATTTTTAAAATCCAACAATTAGAGGACGAGAATCTCGAGGATTATATGGAACAGTTTTCTTATATCTCACAAAAATAGAAGTACCATGACCTTCTAGATGATCCAGTCAGGGATATTTTACTTAAAGGAATTTCAGAGTAATACTTAGAGATACTTAACCGGATGTCATCATGTGACATCTCCCATAAACCATTTATTGAAATCTGTGAAATGTGTAGGAACTACTCGAGAAGTAGAGCTAAAACAAGGAGGAGTGTTTGGGATCCTTATAGTAGAAACCTAAAATAAGTTAGTTCAGGTAGTATCACAAGGGTAGATATAGGGAACATTTTAGAGAACTTCAAAATGGATATCTTAAGCACAATAGGTTCCCAGTTGGTCACCCTATAGATTAAAAAGAAACAGGAGGAGGAAAATGCAGCAATGAGCATATTTTTCCCAGTATGTGGGAAGAAGAATTCCTCAAGGGAATTCCCATTAGATAATATTTCAATTTGTGGCTTCTGCACTTAGGATCACTCAACTGAAAATTTCCCATCACTGCTCAGTTTTTTAGCCATATACATAAGTGGGGATCCTGTGGAGTCCTCTTATGCACCTAGGAGGCCATGGCATCCTAGGGGTCATCCTACATACTTGGATTTACAGCCTCAAGTTCCACACTATTATCAACAACCACAACAGTGGAACTCACCAAGTTGGAAAAACTAGTCTACACAGTATCGCCATCCTTGGCTTCAAGGATAGAGAGGAGGAAATAAGCAAGGAAACCCTCAAGCTCCACCTGTACCTATGCCCAATCATCCTTACACCCAGTTTCCACCGAACATCCCATAACTTCTGCCAGGTTTTGTTCCCCCACCTTTACCTCCTATTCCACAACAACCACAACAATACCAAAATGCAAGCTCCCCAATACAGACATTACTACCATCACAACCAGTTCCCAATCCCAATAACAAACCCACTCAACCTCTTCACATTGTTGAGATGCTATTTCTCTTGTTCCATTGTAGGAGATTCAACTAAGGTAAGGAAATGTTCTGGATAGACAGAGGCCTTCAGTAATAATCCAAGAAGAAGAAGAAGAGGAAACACCCAAACAACCTACAAATGACACTAGGTGGGAAGATGTTATCATTCCTAAGGACTAGGAACCCAAACTTCCCCAAAATGAACCTTCACAAATAACGAAGTCCCCTCCTTATCCAGAAACATTAGTGATAAAGAAATCTACCACTCAACCGGAATTTGACATCTTGAATGAATTGAAGAATATTTGTGTCAAAATTCCCTTGCTACAATCCATTAATGACATTCCAATATAGAGTAAGGTGGTCAAATAATTTTGTATTAAGAATCCATGAAGGAAGAAGAAGGATCCTCCAACAATACATTTGATAGGAGAACTCTCTAAGTACATATAAGAGAAGCCTATGGTCGCAAAATATGGGAAGCGAGGGAACCCCGTAGTGACCATAACCATTAATGAGGTTCCCATAGGAAACACTCTCATAGACCTAGGGGAAACCATCAATGTTATGAATGTTACTACCTTGGAGGAATTACAGTTAAAACCTCTTCTTAGACCTACCCCAACTATTTTAGAATTAGCAGATAAGACAAAGGTTATACTCGAAGGAATATTGGATGATATCATAGTTACATTAGCCTCATGGGAATACCTAGTAGAATTTCTTTTCATTAACACAAAGGATCCTACCAAAGGGCATCCTATTATTTTGGGAAGACCTTGATTATCCATAGCCAATGCATTTATTGGTTGTAGAGAATGATAAATGACCATCTCAAATGGAATATCTATACATAATCTCACCATATATCCACCATCTCAACCTATCATGGATAATGTATGGTGTCTAGAATTTCCATATGAGAATGAGGACTGGGAATAACCCGTGTTTCCAAGTGATCAATCTTGGGCACTTCAGGAGCACACAACGGAAAATGTGCTAAACCAGTTTATTTTTGCTATCATGTGTGTTGATTTTCCACAATCTTTTCCCCAATTTGAGTACATGTTTGGGGAAGAATTTAAGGAACAATTGGAACCATCGATTTTGTCTTCGGCGTCTTTCATATTTGAGATAGATGAGTCTGCCACATATTATACCATGCCCTACGAGATTGGTCCATGGAAATTTCTACATATAAATTCCGGATTAGATGAAAACAAACAAAAGCAGTTAGTAAATGTCCTTAAAGAACAATCAGGGGCATTCACTTGGGAATACACTGACATGAAGGGTATACACCTTGACACATGAATTCATCACATATATACCCAGGGAGAAGTAACACTTGCTAGGCAACCCTAGAGAAGGATGAACCCGAAACTCAAAGATATAGTAAAAGAGGAGATACAAAAGTTATTGAATGTCGTATTTATTTATCCCATCTTCGACAGTAAATGGGTATCCCCTCTTGTAGTGGTTCCAAAGAAAGTAACCGGTAAATGGAGAACTAGTGTCGATTTCTGGGAGCTTAACAAGGCCACTCTGAAGGATTATTTTCCTCTTCCTTTCATTGACCAAGTCTTGGATACCATGTCTGGAAAGAAATACTTCTCCTTTTTAGATGGATATAGAAGGTACAATAAAATTCTCATAGCATCGAAGAATCATGAAAAGACTACCTTTAATTTTCCTTGGGTCACCTATGCTTATAGGGTCTTACCATTTGGGTTGTGTAATTGTCTTGCCACATTTCAACGAGCAATACTAGGGATATTTGTTGATATTATTCATGATTGTGTGGAGGTATACATGGATGACTTTACAATATATGGAAATACTTACCAAGAAGCCCTAGATAATTTAGAAAAAGTCCTTATCAGATGCCAAAAGATGAACCTATCCTTAAGTCATGAAAAATGTAAAATGTTGTTGACTAAAGGAGTATTCTTAGGAAATCACGTTTCATTTGAAGGGATTAAAGTCGATCATGATAATATTGATGTAATCTTCAGACTTACACCCCCCAAGACTCAAAAAGGATATGAGAATATTTCTTGGACATGCCAGATACTACCGACGATTTATTGAAAATTTCACAAAGATTGTCGCACCGATGTTTGGATTGTTAATAAAAGATGTTGATTTTATTTGGACTGAGTAATGTCAAACCTCCTTTGAAACTCTGAAAGCTAAGTTATCTGTGCCACCAGTTATTAGGGGGTCCAATTGGGCTCTTCCATTTCACATATCCACTGATGCCTATTATACTGCAATAGGAGGATTATTAGGTAAGAAAGAAGACCATCAGTCCTATGCCATTTATTTTGTGAGCAAGAACTTGTCCCCTGCCGACTTAAACTATACAATTAATGAAAATGAATTCTTGGCAGTGGTCCATGCTATCAATAAGTTTCTCCACTACATCACAGGATACAAAGTATTTGTACATACAAATCACTCTACCATTAGATTTATTATGAATAAACACATTACCAATGGTCGAGTGACTAGGTGGCTCCTGTTATTGCAAGAGTTCAATATCACCATCCTTGACTAACCTAAAAAGGAGAATTCGGTAGCTGATTTTATTTCATTCATAAAACATGAGGATGATGATATTCCCATTGATGATAGTTTCCCACATGAGCACATTTTTTCCCTCTCTGTAAATACCCCATGGTTTGCAGATATGGAGAATTATTTGGATACTAGGAAGTTACCATCTCATTTTTCACCTCATGAAAAGTGTAGAATTGTCATGCAAAGTGCCAACTACTCTTGGGTTGGTCATGAAATTTTTCGTACTGGTCCAGACTTGATTATTCATAGATGTGTCCGAGAAGATGAGATACCAGAAATCCTATGGAGTTTTCATGATGGACCATGTGGTGGCCATTTTTTCGACAAACGTACAACATATAAGGTGTTACATTCAGGTTACTATTGGCCTACCATTTTTAAGGATGATTCCAAGTATGTGAGGAGTTGCGATAGCTATCAAAGGATAGGAAGACCCACGTCAACTAAAAAAATTCCCTTGTGTTCCCAAGTTATGATAAAACCTTTCGAGAAATGGGCCCTTGACTTTGTAGGACCAATTTCACCCATGTCTCGTAAGAAAAAATATATTTTGGTTTGTAGATATTATTTCACCAAGTGGGTAGAAGGAAAACCCCTATTCATGGCTATCGAAAAATATGTTGTCGAATTCATTTATGAAGACGTATTTACCCTCTTTGGTGTTCCTCGTGAAATTTTTACAGACCAAGGCACTCAATTTACTTCCAAGCTCATGAGAGAATTAAATGAGAAATATGGGATCAAGAACTGCAAGTCTTCTTGATCCAGGTGGATATCAGTGGCCACCCACCTTTTACAAATGGCTCAAAAAATCTTTTTGGCAATTTTGGCAATTTACTATTTTTAGCAGGTTTTAACTTCTGGGGCCATTTTGAGGGCCAAAATGAAGGTTTTTCACGATAGAGGTTCTCAGTGATATATAAAGAAATAATTGAGCACACAAAATGAATCTCCTCAATGATACCTTTCCAACGAGCTATCACACACCTAAAACGGAGATCGTATGCAAAAGTTACGACCCCGGGAAGTTGATGTACTCACTTACCCAAACGGGGCCCACATGACTTTTGGCGCTTCATCTCCTAGGGTTAGGTTTTTGGATGTCTAGAGTTTTTGGCATTCCTTCTTATTGTAAAAAGGAATTCAGATCCTTGTTGTAATCATCTTCTTGTGAATGAGAGTAGCCGTCACATCTCTTCTCAGAGATAAGCTGCCACCATTCTAGCGATTCTTTCACTCTATATTTTTACAGTCTTTGTACATTCCTTTGATTAATAGAAATCACGTATTACTGTATATCTGTCTTTATGGTTGCATCTCTGATACATTTATGTTATGTTATTGAATATCTTCAATATCTCTGTGCATTTCTTTATTACATCTCCGCTCTCATTTCGTGCCGAAAATAATCCAGATCAGTGGTATCAGAGTAGGCTGCACTTGATCGTTTTTTAAGTGCATGTCCCCGATGAGGTACGATTATATAAAGTTGGGTCTCGGGTCTCGATCTTTTCCCTCTTGAAGACAATATCTCTCGCACACCCAATAAATCCTCAATGGTGGAAGAAAAGAAAAACAACGGAGTAGACGATCCTATCAATCTATTGCTTGAGCAAGCTCTCATGCGACAGAGGGACGAAATGATCAAGAATTTTTCCCACATCCTTCAACGCTTGCCGATAGCATCAGGCACATATTCATCAAGAAGCCACTTTGGAGGCACCTCTCCTTTCAAGGTACAAGTTAACTTTGATATTCCTGTATTTGAAGGACAGATAGATGCAGAAGCCCTAGAAAAATGGTTAACTCTGCTGGAAGGTTATTTCTCTGTTCACAATTTTTTTGACAAAGAAAAGATCACCTTTGCACTCCTTAAAGCTCTCCCTCATGTCAAACAATGGTGGGAAACTTACTGGGAGCAAAGTTCCACAGAGGAGTCTGGAATATGCGGGGCCGATCCCACTTGGGATTTTTTTGTGGATGCGGTAAAGGAATAGTATTACCTTGTTGGCAACTATGAGGACCAATACATGAGATGGACCACACTATGGCAAGAGAGGGGACAAGCAGTTCCAGAGTTCACCAATACCTTCCACACCTTGCACACCAAGCTGGGTATCAAAGACTCCGAGCGACATTTGGTTCTGAAATACTGTGGGGCTCTACACAGATACATCTAGACTGAAATGGATTTTCTGGACATCTCATCACTCGGTGCTGCTTATCGATATGCTGTTAATTTTGAGAAGAAATTTAAGCACCAGAACAAATGAGAGTTCAGTTTTGCAAATCCGCAACAACCAAAGTATGACAAAGACGACCCTAACAAATAGTTTCCCGAAAATTAGTCCAAGACATAGGAAAAGAAGGGTCACGGGAAGACAAAGAAGGACACCGGAAAATGGTGCGAGTTCCACAAAAGCCCCTGGCACA
Source organism: Picea engelmannii (assembly GCA_009831015.1). NCBI lineage: Eukaryota > Viridiplantae > Streptophyta > Pinopsida > Pinales > Pinaceae > Picea > Picea engelmannii. The sequence continues at coordinate 89,101 of ML811832.1, read as the reverse complement.
ACACCGATGAATGTCACTCAAAACAGTCATTAGTGTCTGAGATAAAAAACAAAGAGTCGAACCCTGATTCAGAATATGATTCTGAAAATAATGGTAAAGGACAGATCATTGACGCAGACCCCACTGCTATTGTCGCTACTGCAACAATTCAACCAGAAGAACCAACAGATACTGAAGAGGAGGAGCACCTTTTTCATTCATAGATGTGGGTGAAGGGGACCCCACTGCATTTTATTGTTGATAGTGGAAGCTAGAAGAACCTCATCTCAGCAGAGGTCGTCAAACAGTTGGGATTGTCGACAACACCACACCCACAACCATACAACATTGGGTGGCTCCGCCAAGGACAAGATCTCAATGTCAGCCAACAATGTCGATTATCATATGGCATCCAACCCTTCAAGGATGAGGTATTATCTGATGTTTCCCCACTGGATGTCTGTGATGTTCTCTTGGGCCAACCATATATGTGGAGACACCATGCTGTTTATGAGTCTCGACCTCGTAGTGTCATTGTTACTTTGGGGGGTCATCTCTACAGAATACCATAAGTAGTTATGACTACTGTTCCACCTAAAAAGTCCTGCAAGGTAGTATCTCATACTGCAAAATTCAGTTTCTTCACAATCTGTTCAAAAGGAGAACAAAAGGACATTGCAACCACTACAACCTTGCCCCAAGCACCTTCTATCCAAGAGAAGCAGGTCGACAAGGCTGCAACAAAGTGAAAATATTCCTTCTGCACACCGTCCTCTCATGTATCTCAACTTGTTGAACAGCCTCAACCTCAACAGGTTCGTGACAGATTTCCACAAACCAAGCAGCACGACGTCTCCAGCAAGACAAGCAGCTCACCAAGATGCAGATTCAACAAACGCTTTTCCCTCTCCCCCGGGAACTCAACACAATGGATACCATTACTTCCTAAGGAGGGAGGATTGATCCAGGTGGATATCGGTGGCCACCCACCTTTTCCAAATGGCTCAAAATAGTTTTCTGGCAATTTTGGCAATTTACTATTTTTAGTAGGTTTTAACTTTCGGGGTCATTTTGAGGGCCCAAATGAAGGTATTTCAAGATAAAGGTTCTCAATGATATCCAAAGTAATTATTGAGCACCCAAAATGAATCTCCTCAATGATACCTTTCCAATGAGCTAGCACACACCTAAAACAGAGATCGTATGCAAAAGTTACGACCCCGGGAAGTTGATGTACTAACTTACCCAAATGGGGCCTACATGACTTTTGGTGCTTCATCTCCTAGGGTTAGGTTTTTGGATGTCTAGGGTTTTTGGCATTCCTGATTATTGTAAAAATTCCTTCAAAGCCTCATTGTAATCATCTTCTTGTGAATGCGAGTAGTCATCACATCTCTTCTCAGAGATAAGCTGCCACCATTCTAGCTAGTCTTTCACTCTGTATTTTTACAGTCTCTGTACATTCCTTTGATTAATAGAAATCACGTATTACTGTATATATGTGTTTATGGTTGCATCTCTGATACATTTATGTTATATTATTGAATATCTGCAATATCTCTGTGCATTTCTTTATTATATCTCCGCTCTCATTTCGTGCCGAAAATAATCTGGATCACTTCTTCATATCACCCACAAGCTAATGGTGAGGTAGAGTCCACAAACAAAGTTTTGGAAGATATCTTAACCAATAATGTTCAATTACACCAATGGGATTGGGTTTATAGGCTTCCATAGGCTTTGTGGGCATATCATACCACCTTGAGAAACACCACTGGGCATACCCCTTATGAGCTAGTGTATGGGAAAGAAGTACTTCTACCAATAGAATTCCAAGTAAGGACTTTCTGTATTGCCGAAGAATTGGGATTAAACTTAGATGAGGCTCAAAAACAATGAGCCCTACAATTAAACGACTTGGATGATATTAGGCAAGATGTTATCCAACGAACAATATTAGTTCAAAACCAGAGGATCAAGTGGCATGACAAGTTTATTAAGAATAAACACTTCCAACCTGGTGATTGGAATTTGTTGTTTGACTCTTGATTTAAAAATTTCAAAGGAAAACTTACCACTCGGTGGTTGGGTCCTTATGAGGTAGTGAGCGTGTATGATAGTGGGGTTTTTAAGATCAAAACAATTCATGATGGACAAGTTTCCTCCGTAGTAAATGGACATCGACTCAAACTTTATCATAGACCCATTTCCAAAGAGGATTTTCTAGAGCTCATGTCAACTGACAAGGCATTGGCCTTAGTAGATGGGGAAGTTTCCCTTGTTCTTGAAATTTTTTCTGAATTTTTTGACTGTACATATGTAAAGAATTTGAAGTATGTTGATAGACAATTCTAGAGATTTCTGTAGGCATTTATTTCACCAGGAGTAGACAATTTAAAGGAGACATAAAGGGAAGTATTTTCCTTCAAAAATATTTCTATGTTTAAACCTTGTTGTCTACTAAGCATCAATTGAATAGTGATTTGCGGTAATTAGCCACTTTTTTTGCAAATATTTCCATCTTCTTTTTCTCAAGGCATCTTTAATGGTAATTTCTCTTAAAACTCCACCACTAGAGGATATAAGGAAGTCATACCTTGACTATCAAACTTAGAGGTTACTCGTACAGTTTCCCCAATAACCCTAAGTAAGTGAGTAAAGTATCTTTATTAAAGAGTAACAAGGAGGTATGATTAGAAGTTAGCCATGGAAACATCACACTAACTTAAAAAAAAGAAAGTGATTTGAGCCTAAATATACCTTTATGTTCTTTCCCAATGGTCCCATCCACTACACACTAAAAATTATTGATTATACCATATCTTTAGATAGGCTACGTCCACTTAAGTACCCCTTACATAAGAACAATCTCTAAGGAATACATAAAGGAGAGTCATCCTCTAACATAAATACCATCCCAATCTAAAAAAAACAGGGAAAAAAAAGGATTTTTTTTTTTTTTTTTCAGATTTGTCTCCCCATCTTCTTGCACAAAGAAATCTTTATATTAAAATATGGTGGGCCAATATTTGAGAGTGTAAGAGGATAAACCATCGGGATAATGAACAAGTCTAATGGAAGTGCATATCGGCATGTGGTATGACTAGGTAAACCCACCGGAGTACTGAATAGGCTGGCTGGTAGCAGGGCATTCTACCTAGCGAGGATGATAATCTGACAAAAAAAAAATAAGAAATTCCTAAATATTAAACTTGTCCTGATGTACGACATTACTTGTAGACAAAGATGACAAGAAGTATGTATGGTTAATCTAAGGTTAATGAACTCCATAAATATGTCATTTGGAACTAACTTTAAGACTATATTAAAACTCTCTCGCCTACCTCTTCTTAACTATATGTAGGATGTTCTATCCTATATGTGGGGCCATATTCTAACCATCTCGTTAGACCGATGTGTGAAATTTATCTCTACACTTAACAAGCTATAAATCTTAGGCTATTGGGAGAATTGACCGGTTCCCTATATTTTTGATTGCGAGGTGTCACAATACTTAGGAGTGGGGGAGGGGTTTCATGAGCTGACAAATGACAAAACTGCCTATCTATAATCCATGAGAAGAAGAAGTAGAATCTTTGTAAAAAAATTGTATATTGTTTTCTTGATATGGGCTATTATATCACCGGTTAGTTTTTATTGAAATTATAAATTCACTATGTGTTATAAGCCTACTGTACATTTTTTCAACAAATTGCTTAACTGGTTTTTTTTACAAACTGTTAAAAAAAATTCACTATAGATTTGTGTTACATGCCTTGAGACAGAGGAACATATTGTTTATAATGTACAATAATGGTGACAAGGCAAGTAACATTGGAACACTCTTATCCTGTCTCTGCTCCTATCCACCATAACTGTCACAAGTGCCCAAGTTGAGTGCTATGGATAAAAATCAATTACAATATGAACAAATTCCATTTTGCACAGGAATACCATATGGAGTTCCATATGTAATGACATTTGGAAGACCATATGGGGTTCCATGTGGACGACTGGATGATGCACCATATGAAGGATCGAATGAGGTGCGCACACACTGTAAGTGACCACGATTACAGGTAAACAAAGATTGTTTGAATTGATATTCATGTTCATTATCAATATGAGATGCATTTTTATGATCAAATGTCCAAGTCGAAGACTTGGACATTGATCTAATTATCTCATGATTACAATTTCCTCCAAAGGACACCCTTCGAAATTCAAAATCAATGCAGTCATAGTCACACATGGACATCGTGTGCGATGAATTCGCCCACAAATTCAACCATTTTCGCCTTGAGTGCATTAAAAATTGGAGGGTTAACTCCAATTTCCATTTCACTCGTGCATGCTTGTTCTGTCGCGCTCATCCTTTGCACAATTCCTCTCCTCTGCTCATCATCTTTTATGTAACCTACTAACCATGCATAAATGATACGATCCTTCCTCCTATGTCGAGCTCTTAACCATTCCTGAATTCACAGAGTGTAGAGAGATTTCCCTTCACACGGGGTGGCGACCATTCTTGGCCTATCTGCAGGTCCACGATGATGGCGTTTCACTACAATTCTCCCTCAATTTCAATTGGAGGATGGTGCATGTAGGGTCTCTGGCCTTCTTCGTCTCTGAGGAGTCAATTTCCTCATCCACGAAACTACCACAGGTTGGAGATCGTTGGTTCAAACACCACCAATTGCCACGACCAATCTCCAACAAAGTTTTTAAGCCTAAGTTTTAGAATGTTTCTGGGGATAAGGGGTGCTCCAAAGAATGGATTAAAGATGAGCTGATTAATCCCCTGATCATCATTACTAGAATTATCACTTATGAAGGTAGATACTTTGTTTTCAAATCTTGTCATTTTCTTCTGTTAGCTCATTTCCAATTTAACAAGCCCCTAAATTTTCATTTTTACTTCTGAAAAGTATTGAGAAAATGTCTTCCCAAGTACAAAATATGTGGCCAATCCTCATAACAGTTTATTCCACTAGGGCCTCATAAAATTTCTTGTCATAACCGAGTTGACAAAACAGGGGAATAAATGGGATGAATTCATCTATCAATTCTCAAACCCCCATCTCATAGTCAAGACCAACAAGAAATCACTTGATTTAGGGACTGCTACTCCATCCAAGCCTCATTCTCCAAATAATCCAAACCCTCCCACTCAAACAATATCTCTGCCTGAACAAAAGACCAAGAAATGGGTTGATTCCCCTACAGCCTCATCGGACAAGAAAACTAAAAATCCTATTGATAATTCTCGAATTCCCTCAACACCTATTGATCCTCAACCCAATAAATTACAACAGGCAATTGAACAATATTTCCTTTTAGTCCCTACGAATAGAAGAGGATCCAATTGGTTCAAAGGGGGATATTTTCTAAAAAGTACCCGAAGTGCAAGTGGAAAGCCTAATGTAAAACCCTCAAGAACTTCAGATCCTATCCAAGTGTCTTCTGATCATGAAAGCCCCCATAAAAGTCTGAGGGAAGTTTCTGCAGAAGAGTTTGAGCCTGGTAGAGAAGTTAAAACTGAACCTATTTCCTCTCACAAGAAATCTATTACTCCTACCTCACAGATGCCTACATCAACTTTCAAAGCTGATAGACCCTCTACATCCATCAAGGGATCCAAGACCTCCTCTGAGACATCCGATCATACTCCGGTTATTGAAAAATTACAACAAGAAAATGTTTAGTTTTTGCAATAGTTGGAAGAGAGAAAGACTATGGATAGGGATCTCCACCACGACAATGCGGTATTATAAGAAAAAGTGAATTCCCTCCAACGATTGGTTTATCAAATGACTAATGAAAATCGTAGCCTCTGGGCACAATTGAAACATCATAAGAGGGCGAAGACAAAGTATTTAGGACAAGAAACTTCTAAAGCTAATCCACCCCCTCCTTAGCAAGTCTAGTCATGTTGGGTGATTCATTTTTGTTTGCAGTGGGAACTACAAATCCTTAGGCATGGGGGTGATTCTGGGCTCATATATAATATCAGTGTGATGGTTGAATCCTTTTTGCACCGATGTTATTTATTCTATTGACCATTTTGAAGGAAGTTTTCAAAGGATTTTGTATCAATTCATCATGGATTTATATCAGGTATGCATAATCAATGTTTTGCAATGATTTTGAGCTAAATTCAGTTCGGTTTGATGTGTATAAGGATCTAATGCATGATTTGTGTGTAACAAGGAGAATTCACATTCCAATCCTCCATCCGATACCTCATCCAACACTTCATCCAACACCCCATTCGTTACATGATCTGACACTCCATCCGACACGCGATCCAACACTCAGAGCGTAGGCGAGTTGGTGGTTGGTACATTCATGACCTACGATGGGAGAATCAACAAACTGGGTTTTTTTCCCCCTCGTGACCCCCTAGCTACAGATCTCATGACATCTCAGATTAGCCGGCTATGCTAATAGCTGAGTGGCTCACAGATTTTCTAGAAGCCAAAGCTGTTAGAGCACATTTAATGGAATTTCCATTTTTAGAGGAGGTCGACCCTTCCAGTGGTCGACTTCTCGAACTGTAATTCATCTATAAATACCACTAGCAGTGGAAAGACCACAGACATAATTTTAAGAAGACATTTAATTGTGTAATTCAGACATATTTCCAAACTTATGTTCAGACTGCGTTTTTTAATTAATGACAAAATCTTGTTGATTTGAGTCGGTGTTTCATTGTTGAAGAGTAGCCAGGACCCGGTGAGGGCCCACCAGTGGTCTAGGTGAATTTATAGATAGATATATCGTGTGTTTCATTTTCTTAGTTATAATTCAATTCGTTCCTTTGTTGTATGTATTTTGTAGTTTTAAATACTATGCATGTTGTTTGTAATTTAATTGTCTAAATTCCTCTTTTGCAGGTTGCTCATAGGAGCTAGTTATCTGTCATGCTATGTCTCTTATTTATTACCAATTGGATTGCATGCTACTAACTTAGATTGTGTACTAAAGTTTTAAATTGGTTTCTGCAAATTAAAATAGAGAAGTATTTAAAACATAGGATTAGTTTAGATAGAGTTTCTTCTGCAAGCTTCGATGGATAAATAATTGCAAGTTTTATTAGTTGTAATTAAGCTAGATTTAATTCTTAGTTCAGTTATGTATTCATGGATTTATTTGGTTTATTAATCTTTTTTAGTATGCTAGGATAGAAGTAGATTTTAGGATTATGTTCGTAAAATAATTCTAGTTTGAATTCTGAGTTTTAATGATATGATTAGCCTAGTTTAATTTATAAAATCTCAGTTCTAGATTTGAATTGCAATTTTAATTAGAAGATTGGATTTGAATTAAGATTCTTAGTCATAAGTTCATAAGATTGTAAATTTTCTTGATTTAGCATAAGAGTGTGCTTGAATTAGTATAATATTACTTTTTAATCATTGATGATTAATGCATGAAATTTAGAGATCAGATGGATTTTTGGGATATTTAGTGTTGCTTCTATGATGGAAAAGATTTCGTTAGATTGCTTGATTCACACTTTTCATTTCTTTGTAGAAGTCATCATTGAATTAATCCCTCTTGAGCTATCATTAATAGTTAGATGCCATCGCGATGTTATTAGGCACTGAAGACATAATCATCATCTTTGAATTATCTTTTCATGTTATTGCAAATTAATAATAGTTTTGATTAATTAGAATCTGAATACAGTCATGATGTTTTTTGATTAAGTAGGTTAAGATTTCTCCTTTGCAAAATAGAAATGATTATGAGTTTTGTTTTAAGAATAAAGTTTACTTGTTGAAATAGTTTTGACAAGGTAGTTGTGTGTTTGCTTATTTTCTTAAAGATAAAAGATCAAAACCAATTTTCTTGTTGTTGCTCATTAGGTTGAATAGATTAACTTGTTCAAATTAGGTAATGATTTCTTCTTTAGGAATAATCCACGGATCCATTTTTTTAAGCTTCTTAGGGTGTTGGCATAGGGGCAAACCCATGGTTCAACGCTTCAACAACGCACCAACAAAACCCTAACTACCGTCCCTTTCGGCAACACCTACGAAGTAGATGCAGTCTCACCCGAGGTCGAGGCAGGGGGGGTTGCAGGACTCAAGTGTCTACAACCTAGCCGGGACATAGATCTGTGATCACAATACTTTAACATAGCACTTAGAAATTAACATTCATTAGTATTTAACCCTTATTCACATCGCAGGTTAATCCCTTATTACAGATCAACGCAATAACAAGCAAGATCAAGTACCTCTAACCATTCTTCACATATCATCATGGCAGATATAATCATTCATTCATGTATAGAGCAATACACATTAGTGTATATACCTATTTCACAAATATTATTACACTAAGCAATTAGATACATAAACAAAATTAACATCATAGTACAAAAAAGATCGACACAGTATATACGTGGTTCACCCCAGTGTGGGGCTACGTCCACCAATCTTCTTCTCTTCTTATTAGTCTCTTCCAATATTCTTACATGCACCAAGCCAGAACGCCAACTCCGCATAGGACATGAGATCTAGGCGCACCTCACCAGATCCTCCTTCCCCGAGTTGTATCAAAGAGCAAAGCCTTATACAGTCTGTTTGCACCAATCACTTACAAAACACTTGCACTTATCTTTGCAAGCCTTAACACATATTCTTTCACATAGCTAATATTATCACTAAGCCATTATCCCTTTCTTACATTGCCTAGCTACTTATTTATACATTACAAAAGAGGCCTAAGCATGGGTAAACCCATGGGACGACATCCCATTCCTATTACGTAAACCCTAAAACCCAAAAATCCCACAAAAAGGGACAGATACCGCGATATCCTCTTCGCCTGGGTGGTCCATCTTCAACCAGCCTGTTGAAGTCCTAAAAATGGTCAAATGAGACCAATGTTTCCACAAAACTTGTTAAGAACCAAATATCAATATAGCATAGAAAAACAACAGAATAAGTACTCAACGCATTGAAAAAGAGAGAAACTCAGATAATAAGCCTCTTCGAGGGGGCAACCTCCTTATGCCCACATAAATGTACAATTACCAGATGATTCAAAATGAAAATGTCTCCTTGGTATATATAGGAGACTAGGAGGTATAATTACAACTAATGGACTAAAGCCGACATAAATAAAATAACATTACTTATATAATATGCCCTAACTAAGGGGTAATGAGCCACTATTTAGGGCTTAACATGCCCCTCCTCTTGAGACAATTGCTGTCCGCAACGCTGGACTAACTATGGATTCTTCTGTATAAAAGACTCATCTTCCCAAGTGGAATCTTTAGCCGATAGTTTCCTCCATTTAATGAGATACTCTGAAATGGATCTATTCCTCACCGGGCGAATTCTTGTGTTAGTGATGGCTTCAAGATCCAATATGATTTTTCCTTCCTTCTCAAGTTCTGGAAATATAGTTTGAACTGTGATATTGTCACCTATAACCTTCTTTAAGAATGAAACATGGAAAACTGGGTGTACTCGTGAAGATGCAGGCAACTCCAATTTGTATGCCATAG